>BMAV01027541.1:0-120947 GCA_019973955.1 Trichonephila inaurata madagascariensis | reverse complement strand
ACCCCCCCGACAAAAGCACTATTTACACAAACTTGAGCCTCCCCATTACCATATTAATACGCGTAATAATTTAAGTTAGTCTTCTGTTGAGGGTTTATTATTTCAGAATGGCCCTGAGTCCTTCAAGTAATAATTAATTACTAGTATACCCGAAAAACAGCGTATATAACCGTAATTCAGAAAGCCAAAGTTCAGCGATTTTAAATTAAGAATTATTAAATGTACATCATCTGATTATCTGGAACAAATCAGAAAAGCATTTTATGGAGGTCTAAGATTTCAGGGGCTTCCGGTTGTCCACCTGTATAAATATAGTTTTCTTGAAATATACAAAAGCTGATTTTGTGTAACCATCATTGAAATCACGCGTGTTTGTCTTTCTGAGTATTGCTTTGTGTGCATGCTATATGTTTCATGTTTTGCGAGTGTTTTCTATGCAGCAACATATACCTGGATTGTTATTTAAGACGATGTTTCATTCACCATCATAGTTAATTATCATGTAATCTTTCCTGCAATTTGTTTCATGCGTAATTTCTTTCAACTGAGTTATTTCCGGAATTTCTTCCCGGAAATTTAGTTTCGTTCAGGTGAATAAAATACATAAAGTTTCATTACGTAATTCTTAAATACAGATTGTTCAGTCTTTCAAAAAACGCTTTTTTGTAAAAGAAAATCCATTGCGGGATAATTTAAATGCTTTTACGCAAAACACTTTTTTTGTCACTAATCTGAAATATTTTTAAAAAAACATCAAAAGTAAAAATGGTGAAAAAAGCAAACGATTTTTTAAAAAAAAACATTTTCTAAAAAAACACCCGCTTTATAAAATAATTTGTTCCAGTAGTTAATCTGAGAGCACATTTAACGAGATTTCTGGATAATTGATGAAGGATTAAAGTATATCACGCTGCGAAAAAAAAATCAATCCTCCTAAATATAACAAGCGTCAGAAGAAAAAAAAAAAACTTAATCTCTTTGAAGTAAATCTTCATTTTTCTTTTTAAAGTTTACACATATTTCAAAATATCTTAATTTAAGGAAAATCAGAGAGTAGGCTTTAGGGTTCTTAGGATATAATAAAGTGTAAAAGGATAAAGCTGCATTTAAAAGCAATTATAAATAATTCATATAAATACAGTATTCATTAATTTATTAACATTTTTACAGATTGTAAATTGAGTTAAGGGACTAAGTGGTTGTATTTTATTTAAGAACTGACAGTCATTTATAGTGTTATTTTCAAAGCAAAAGAAAAAAAAAGTTAATTGTAGCATTTGCTTCAGTATAAAATTCGATCTTATCCTATTTTTTCTCTCTCTACATTCTTAATATTGTCTTGTGATATATGACATCTTTTGGGGCCTCTCTCTTGGCCCTATTTCTTCATCTTTCTTTTTATCTCCTTTAATCTTTATTTATTAAGGATTACCATATTTTCCTTAATATGTATTTTATAAACTTACTTATTTAATTGTGTTTCGATAAAAATAAACAATAATAATAATCTTTTCTTCGTATTTATGTTGGACTTCATACTCGTATTATGATTATCCTGAGTTCTTGAACTAAGCTTAAACTTTGTCATGACAGCCTTTCCTAAATGCAATACAATTTTGCCAAAATAATATATATGATATATGTTTCACTTTAATAAGTGATATTTCTGACGAAAGGATTTTTCAAACATTATGGTATCTATGAAATCAGGAATGGAGATACGACATGGATTAACAGCTAGTTCAATGACAGTTGTGAGCTTTGGCTCGGGTTCTCAGTGTTACATATCGATAATCTAAGCAGTATCGGTATACAAGTTACAAATTAACTACCAATACAGCACCTGTAATCTGATAATAGTTATGTTTTAACTCATTTTATTTCTTTAAAAACTTTTGCTTCCTTTATGGTGTGTGCTCTTATGGAGATCAATTTGCAAACATAGTGGAATTATCGAACATAGTTTTTTATCTCAATTTTTTTTTATTTGTGTGTTACAGTAAAATGCAGTTAAAGAAATTTTGAGATCCTTAACGTTTCAATAACATAATAATTTTTCTTCAAAGTTATTCATTCTCAAAAACTCATTTTTACCAAACTCACATGCAGCACAAAAAAATAACCGCACATGTGATTTAATACACTATTTCCACAATAGAGTTATAACGTAAAAATAGAACACGCACATTAGCCAAATATACACTATATATTATTTTAAATGACTTGGCAGCAAAACATAATATCAATCTACACTTTTCGTTTTCCCATGTACTATAAATCACATTTATCCAGATATCACGTATGGTAAATGTAGTACATATTATTAATAATGTCATAAACTATAACTATACAAGAATTATTTCTACATGTATTAATTCAAGTAACACATCAATATTATATTTCCTTTCAACAAATTTCAGCATTTGCTGTGATAATTTCAAATTTATTTATAACTCACTTCTGCCTTCTAGGAACCAGATTAATTTAGAAATTGAGTATGATAGAAAGTGGGGACGAACTGCAATAAATTCTCCTATCACATTTATCAGAGGTGACGGGGCGAGATCTCAATTTAGACATTATGCTATTCACTTTCATGATTTATAATATTCTTGATATGTGTATGTGATGCAAATAAAAATAATATGTATCCTCGCTCACTTACATGGTAAGATCAAAAGGTGGAGTTTTTTTTTATGAGTACATCAGGGCAAATAAAAAAAAACTGTAGTAAAACCACACAAGTGGTAAAGGAATTTGCTTTCAGATTCACTGCTACTAAAAACTTCCTGCGTAGAGCAATGGTTCCCAAAGAGATCTATATCGACCCCATTGGGTCTTTGACGTCCTAAAAGGGGTCCACGTCAGTGAGAACATAATTTGGCATTTTGAGGTGTAAATGGAGTCTACGATAGTGATTCTCATTAAACCGGATCGTGATTTTAATTTTAAACGAAAATTTTATCAGGTAGAATTTTTTTCTCCTATTTAATAGATTTATTTTCTAAATTTTTTGAGATTAATTTGCAGTTACAAGGGGGCTGCATAATTTTTGCTAAGACAAGGATCATCATTTTAACGTTTCTTGTCAGCATTAAGCTAAAGGAATAAATTGGCTTCGCGATTTTTCCCAGTTTTTCAATTTGTCTCTGACAATCTGTCAGGAAGATGATATTTCAACAAATGCTCAATATTTGAATGGCTACTAAACAGATTTTGAAACCAAGTTTGAGAATACTTTGATTATGATAATTCCACAGTAAACAATGATTTCTTTGCCATTAGTTTTCGTGTTGCTTCTGAGTGCAACGTTAATAAAAAGAAAATCATAGTTACCAAGTAAGTCGTAATTGATATTTTGGCAATTTTGTCGTTCAGCCCTGCACTGTCGGGTTTTGTGTGTGAATAAATATGCCAATATTTGTACTGAATAATTTTTTATATGGAGAATCTGAATTATCATTGGTTATTTGCTGTTCATATTCACAACTAATATAACTAACTTCAAATTTATTTGAATCACGGAATATGCATTTTCTGTAAATGTATATTATTGTGTTTTTGTTGTTTTTTTAATTAATTTTATGTTACACGTTATTTGTACAGTCCTTTTCAAATTATCTGTTTAAAACAAGAGAAAAAAAAATGAAAATAAATAAATTTGCTGTTGAAATTTTTCCATCCCCTCTCCAGAAATATACCAAGAGTGGAAAGAAAAGCAAAATTTAACCCCTTAACTCCCAATTAAAGGCTTGATTCGTTCCCCATAACCACCATAAGTGAGCATAGGCGGTGTAATGGGCATAAAAGAAGAGGCACAAATAATCACACTTTTTTTTAAAATAAGTACATTCTTCGCAAACACTGTCAAATTATTCCCAGCATTCCAAAGCCTTAAGAATAGTTTTACTGATAGCAGCATAACGAAAATAATCGATATTTCAGAAAAACTTGTATATACGACCGGGTATTAAATGTACCGGTTAAATGAGACGGGTATATACGCCAGCAGCATTTAAGAGGTTAAACAATGTCGTCGTCATTTTTTTCAGAAAAAAATGTTGATGCAATATTTTTTGAATAAAATGTTTCAAAGAATTAAGTGTATTACTTAACGTTATTTAAATTTAGCGTATGCATAAGTTTTTTTGTCTAACTTGAATCTGCTCATTGCGCCTGTTTCACTGTAAATAAATAGAAAAAAACAACAGCAAATTTCAAAATAATAATTTTTTCCCTTCCTTTTAAGTCCTTCTCTGGACTGTCTCATTATTATGACCATCTCATCAATAACGCTTTAGGCCACATTTCGATTTAATAGAGCTCTGATTCTTCTTTTGGCATGGACTTTAACAGATGTTCATAGATAGTTTGTGAATTCTGGAACCGCGCGTGCTTGAAAAATAAAAATGTTGATGTTAAAGTGGACTTCGCTTCTATAGCAATGCATTTAGGGTTCACGTTTTCTTTTTATTTAGGTGAAGCTCAAACTTTCTTATCTGTGTGATGTTGCTTAAGACAAGATTCATCAAAACACATAATTTTTTTCAATTGTTCACCTGTCTAGTATTTTGTGCCTGATAGAGTTTAAGATGTGTCATCTTTCTGGATGCAGACAATAGTAATGTTGGCATTGAATTTTGAATTTTGTAATAATTTAATTTTAGTTAGCACCAATAATGCAGTGGTATAGGTGATAGCGTACCTGCTTTACATGCGGTCGGTCAGGCTTCGGATCAAGAATCGATCTGCGGGGTTTTTTTTTCAATTTATTTAAAAAAAGGCTTTTTTATTAACTTTTTTAATGTTTTTTAAAACTTAAACAACTATTATGATTACATAAATATTTACATTATAATTATATAAATGTATTATAATATTAATTATTTATTATATCATTATTAATAAATAATAATATTAAAAAAGAAATATATATATTAAACATCATATAGTATTTTATACAATTATTTTTTTGTTGTAAAAAGTAAAATAGTTATAAATAGTTTTGTAATTATGTAAGTAAAAGTTTTGTAATAATATATAAAATATCTTATTATAATATTTTATTATAAATTAATACATATAAAATCCATAAATATATACAAATAACTATAAAACCAAAGTATAACTAGTCAAGATAGGAAATATTAGACACAGTAGTACAAAAGCAAACTCCTGGCTTTAGGAACCAAGATTGCAGGTTTAAACAAGTTTTAGGGCTAGTTAACCTTCACCTGTAATTTGCCTATATATATCATATTTTTATTAATTTAATTATTTTATAATTATGTAAAATATTTAATGAACCTTTTAAATAAATTTATTTAATTGTAAAAATAATTAAATAAACTGAAATAGAAACAGCAAGGCGCGACTCGAGCCCTGTTTGACGACACGGAAAGCAGGTAAACTATCACCTATGCCACTACATCAATTGAGCTGAACAAACTTTAATTGTATAAAAGCTAAGTATGAATTTCGAAGGCCATTTTCTCTGACTTGACAGCTCTCTCATTCGGCTCTATTTCATCGAGGTTTGAACACCCTTTAGGATTACTACTATTACAGCAAAATATTGTCCCCAAATGCATTTCCTTAGTATGCCCTTCCCGTGTGAGTATAAGCCCCGTTATGTGGTTTCTTTCCCCATGTAAATGAATTTTTCTCTCTACGCCATCGATTTATAAGCACACATGTATAAGAATAGGATGAAATCCGTAATAGGAAGAACGTCTGATACATGGTAAAACTTACTGCCGTACCTGTCCCGACCCGATGATCTGAAATTAATTGTAGCATACGGTAGAATTTTATCTACAAAGTGATTTTGCCCAGGTATTGTAATTCGTAGATGACCTAGAGAATGTCTTTTTAATACTGAGCTTTCTAATTCAAGCTGATAATAGTGCTTTCAGCCATGCAGAATGATACATTTTAAAACATTTAACATCACATTAGTTTCTAATAACCTCATCTACGTCCACCCAGTAGCCCGACTTATTACTCAATAGAAACAACTTTTCTTTTGAAGTGGTTTATTAAAAAATTACAAAAAAGCATATAAAAAATCACATACACAAATTGGTTAGTCATATTTTTTTACTGGTACATGTGCATCCAATTTTAAAAAAAGAATATTAAAAGGTGTAAAAAGTGCACCTTAAAGATTTGTTCAAGCATGATTTACAAAAAAAAAATACTTTTTAATATGGTTTCTTTTATTTAAATGATTATTCGCAAAAGATTGATTCTATTTTAAGAGGTCTTACCAGTCAGCAGTCCCATGAGCAATAAAAAAACTAAGACGTTCGTTGTATAATGATAGCAAAATCTCAGCCACATACCCTACCTAACAGTTTGTTCCTCAGAAGATCTTAGTATATAATTTCATGACTGTTTCTAATACACAAACTGGTAATTGTTACAGAAATTTCAGAGATCATCTTGGATACATTTAATTAGAAATTATTTTCAAATTGGTAAATGTAATGGGCTAGGAAAATGATAATAAACCGATAACGATCATTAAATTATCACGTGATAGGTCCCAAGTGTATAGGAAACTAACGAAGCAAAATTTCCAAATATCTCAGTGTATCATAATGAAGGTAGTCCATAGAAAACCGCATAGAGAAAGAGTTAATGTGTTTTAAGTTCATTCCACGGACTTGTAAATGCAACTGAAGCTTTATAAAGTGCATGAAGTACAATTTCTTTCTCTTTCATAGATCATACATATTTTGTCCAGATAAAAGTGAATAAAGAAAAAAAAATAATAATTTAAAATATTTTGTGAGTGTTATTAATTTAAAAACGGCATATATATATATATATATATATATATATATATAGGCTTATTCTCTACAAACAAGAGATAACATCAAAACAAACACATTCGAAAAACATATATATATATAAATAATACATATATGATAAGCCCCAGGCCTGCTGGTAAAATGAGGAGGGCATCATCTCTATAAAAACTTCCTTATTTCGCTTCAATCACATAAAATCGAACATGGCGACCCCTTGGCTTGCAACCGAGAACATTAATAACCAATTCGACCAGGAGTCACCAGCTAAGCCTTTTCGAGTATGCGTTCTTCGTCAGCGCTCGCTCAAACCTTTAAATAGGCTTATTTACCCACAAATCTTTACGTGATGGTAAAGAGTTCGCTCTATTTTTATTTATTACTTTCTTAATTTTTCACCTAAACTTTTCAAACCTGACATATATATATATATATACATGATATTTTAACGGGTACTATAATATGTTACTTAGTCACTGGATTCATAAATAAGTAATATTTAAGTCCTGACATCACCATTCAATTGTATTGAAAAACGTTCTTATATCTTTCACCTCTCGAATTAAATTTGACAGAGCTAGAATTTTTAAAGCGAACAAGATACTTGCTTACGAAGTTCGAGTTGTTCCAAAACATCAAATTCTAATGTTTCAAAGGTTTGATAGATTAAAAACCGATCTTTTCTATTTATACGCTTCCGTATTCTTGTTGAGGGCCGATTACCACAATCCAGATACTTACACACCAAAAGGAGCTAACGTAAAAAAATTCAAGAATACAATATTAATTAATGAAAAATGAGAATTTTATCTATAACGACTTCTTAATCTCTCGAAATAGATCTTGGGAGTCGATAACCAAAACACTATTTTTAGGAAATATCAAATGAACAAAAGAAACATATTTGCCATGTTTCAAGTCTGAAGGTCTAATAATCAATAAATAGAATTTATATATATATATATATTTATGTATAACTCCCCCTTAACCCCACTCAATCCCAATATTTCTTTGTACAATAGAACCGCTTTTAGCTGATATATATTCAACAAAGAAAATATTTTTGGCACATCACCCCTTAATACTTAAGAATCATTCTTGGCAGGGGATAAACGCATATCTAGTTTTTAGTGTCTGTTTTTATCAAAAGAAACATTTACCAAATTCTATGTTCTAGGTCTTATAGTTAAAAATCTAGAATTTTTATGTACCGTCTACTTAACCTCCTTGGAAGTCGATTTATACAATAATCGCTCTTATTGGATGTCAACTCTGCAGAAGAGATATGCATACAAAATTTCAAGTCTATAAGTATAATATTTGCGGGGAGTTTATGATGAGGGAATCGCTTTTTTCCCTTATACATACATAGATAAATACATACATATGGATGTATGTACATAGAAAGAGAAAACTGAAAATAAATGCAGAATAAGTTGGACTACTTCCAAAGATGGGAAGCAAAAGAATATTAATGCAGATATAAATACCTTTAACACAGAAATTGGTTCTCTTTGTGATGAGGAAAACTGGAGATTTTTTTTAAAAAAAATAATAATAAAAACATTATAAACAGCCATGATAATTCTAAATAAGAAAAATGTTTTGGGTATGCCAAAAATATCTCATCAAAGAATATATGTGACCCACCAATTCAATCAAAAATTAATCAGACTTTTCTTGAATATTTGTTCATTGTATTTTCTTCTGAAATTCTTAAAAAAGGAACGATTGATCAATCACATGTGCTATAAATTTAAGAAACACAAATATTTAGAAGGACGGATTCTTTTGTTTGGAATTCTGCCATGACCTACAAGTCCACTTTCATTAAAGTATGAGTTAATGCTGTGTTTTGTGTTTTGAAACCTAACGCGTAAAGCAATTTATTAAATGTCTCGTGGTATATGTACATAAAACAAAACACGACAGCAGTTTATATTACTTTTTTATAATTTATATAAAATATTATAAATGATGTGTAAAGCAATTTCGTAAATGTCTCATGGTATATGTAAATAAAGCACGATAGCTGGAAAAGAAAAATAGCTAGTTATCTGTCTGCTGATAAATACCGATTTTGATATGCTCGCTGATAGATCTAATTTACTTTTATACAATTTTTATATGACAGGAAGTAATTTAAAGAAGAATTTGAACACTGCCACAAATAAAAATCTGAATAAATTGCTTTAAATGATGAAGAGGTGTGAATTGCATAAATCTTCAACATAATATGAGAAGTATATTGATGTAATTTTAATGATACAATTTTAAATGATGTATAGATGTAAATTTTGTTTCTTGTTGTACTCATTTTGAACAGTGGTTGGAGAGAATAATTTTGGTTTAGCTCTTTGACATTGTAAAAATCTCTTTTAAGAAATTGTAAAATAATATTAATAAAACACTGATTACTATTAGAGTCTAATTGCACAGGACGCGGGTTTGTAAGGGTGTAATGATGTTTAAGCCCACACACTCGAGAGAGTTGCAACTTGTTGTGAGTTTGTAATATTATTGAGTATTTTAACTATCGTATAATAATAATTTATTTTAAAAGTGTGTAGTAAAGTCATGTTACATTTGTAAAGAAGAGTGTGGAAGTGAATGATTTTGAGTAATGACTAAGTTATTCCATCCTGACCTAAGAAAACATAAACGCGAAATCGCTGCGTATGAGTGCCGGTTTCTAGCGAGGAAACAACATCACCGTATTATGGAAAGTGGGGACTTAATTATCTTTCAATTCCCTAAATATTTTGGAAATATGGTTTTCAGGATAAAGAATAATACTCCTGCCAATATTACTAAATACATAGGGATGGCCTTAGTGACAAATTTTAACAAGTTGTCAAATTTTGTGACTAGACAGATGCCTCAAGATAATTGTAGAAGAGTTTGGAGGAATGTTTTACAATGTGTTTCCCACATCCCACGGAGGTGCAATTAGAATGTTAAGGGATATGGAATTGCATTTTCTTTAAGTTTAAAACTAAAAGCTGTCGCATATTAATTCATAGAAGTGTTCGCTGATGTCATTCAAGCATCATTCATATTTTGATAAAACTGATGATCTCACATGAAAACAAATAATTAATTTGTAAGTATGCGGCATTATTATTAAATATGAGGCATGATGGACACATATATATCGCATATTAATATTTAATAGTAATATGAAACTTGTATTACTTGGTCATTCTAGAAAGCTTACGAATAATTAATACTGATATATTGAAATTGGATTTAATTAATTTCAATACATATTTTATTTTCATCTTATATTTTTCCTTTAGCTGTATAGGGAAATGAAAATTGGGGAAACATTTCAAATTTTGTTTCATTGTCCTTGTATTTACAATGAACTGAATTTTTTTTTTTTGCTTTTTTATATCAACAATGCTTGACTAAACAAACGCAAAGAAACGATAAACGAAATCATATTGACTAGTTTTTGAAAGTTATAAACATATACTTAAGCAAACTGATATTTAACTTTTTTTAAACTTAAAAGAAGTTTGAAAATGAATAAAACACTACAGTTTGGAGTTACTGCTTATACTGTAACTATGGAATCCTAATCTTGAAGCTAGTTATGAATTTTTTCCATTACTAAATATGGTTAAAATCATACTATTATGTAAAAGAGGTTAATCTCATGTATCAATATTAGTCTTCCTTAAAACCGTTCTGAAATAAAGATGATACAAGTCGTAAATTTTGCCTATTTGTCACAATATACTAGAATAATAAACTAAATAAGTGAATATGTCAACATATATTATTTATTTAAAAGCTGCCAACGTAAAAAAATTCTCAGAAAAAAATGGATAAATCAGTTTGAGACACATTAAATCCTTACTAATTATTTAAGCAACATATATTGATAAAAAAATTATTTTGGTGAAGAAATACGCTTCAGTAAACCAGCGAACCAGTGCACCACAACTTTCAAAAGACGAGTTATGTGCTAACTTCAATTTCATGACAAAAATATACTCATGAAAAATATAAAGAAAAGAATAAGTGTTGTAGATTGTGTACCTATCATTGGGAAGTGACGGTCTGAAATTGATGAAATATGTTAATCCTGAAATCATTCTTAGCAAGCGGTCACTCGCGCCTGTTTTTGCTGCCGTCGTTACTCGCGGTGTGTAGAGAACACCCAAACTTTTAACACGTGTATTTAATTATGAAAATAAAATTAAGTCATTATGATACATATTTATAAAATACAAGATGTTTTTTGTATTATACATATAAAATTATTAAATTTATTGCATACAAATGAGACTAACATTAATTTAAACTAAACATGCAAAATTTTCTTTTTAAAACACATAATTTTATATTTTTTCATAAACCAATAAAAAACGTATAAACCAGTAATAAATATACTTTATAATTAATGAGATAATGATAGTAGAAAGTAGAAAAATAATATTTTAATCATTTTTTCCCAAAAATTAAGAGCAGACTGTATACAAATGCTCAACTTCTCATGGGAGTTCTCAGCCCCCCGATAAACTTTTGAAGGTCATTACATTCCCAAACGTTCGAGAAAGAGGGATTGCATCAGGCCTGAAGGTTCAATGACCTAAAATGTGCAGCTACAGAAAAAATCGTGGGTCTGCGCATTCTTTTTAGAATCCTGGGATAAGTTTCTTGTGGCTGGGGTGTACAGAACACCCCGCGGAAGTGTTAGCGGGTTAACAAACATGTTTCCAATATATTGAAGAATGGGTTGCAACAAACACAGCAAGAGGTAGCAGATTTCAATAATGTTTTTTGATCATCTCAAGTAATCTGAGCATGTATAGAAAACTATGTTAAATTTTTATCAAAATCTAACTACCCCATATTAAAATCGATGGCAATTGTCTGTTTTTAAAAATTAGAAGACTGAATGTAAATTTAAATTCTCATAAATTTGAACAATAGAAAAATTAGCATGCTGAAATTTATAAAGGATGAGTGGAAATATTTAACCACATTTCAGAAATCAACACATTTCGTATAAACATTTTTTATTCTTGTTGAATTAACGTTGTGCTGCGCTGTAACTGATAAGAAGTTGAATGAATTTTCTCAATTGGTAATGATTTTTGCACAAGAGCGATTGAAGAATGATACTTCAGCCTGTAGCACTTTTCGTCAAATTTGATATGAAGAATACTTCTTGCTCCACAATTTCCGATAAATTAGAAAATGATACATTGGCAGAAAAATACTCATTTAAGTAAATAATCAAAAGAAATGTAAGTGTAATTAGTGTATTTTTGATTAATTTAATAAAATGTCTCGTATTTATAATGTTGTAAATTTTTCTTAAATTTTCCATCCTCCTTTTTATTGGGAAAAGAAAAATCGGTCACCTTATTAATACGCTTTTTTCTTTGGATAATAACCTAGGTTAAAAAAATCTCATGGCTGTGTGTACATTTAAAGTAAAGGTAAATAATCGCAGCAATGTAAATTTAAATATCGCGATGAACTATTGTTTCCTGTGGTTTTCCGTAACACAAACTGTATGAAAATACTTCTTTAAGGTATCCAACTATGTTCGGAACCATGATTTTAAAAATACGCATAAATGGATAATGTTCATCTTATTTAGTGTCACTTAGATTTGAATACATGCATAAAATTGTTTTAAGGACATTTTGGCAAAAAAAATTTATTTAAATACAATATTTAGGCAAAAAATTAACTTAGAATAACCTTTTTCCAAAATATTCTCCTTTTATAAAAAACGCTTCTAAAATAATATTTTTGTGTGTGTGTTTATATAAAGTAATGATTTCTCCAGAGAGTTCAAACTATTTTTTTTTAATTCACATTTTTTTCCGAGTTACAACCAATTGAAATAATTATCGGGGTTTTTTTTTCTTAAGATTTCTCCCCTCTGTTGTCGTAAAACATAGATAAACCCACTTCTAAGTTATATACTTCAAAAATTCTCGTTGAGCCTCTGTACAGAGGTCGGAGCTATACACAGTCAAAATATTATTATGATAGAAGCATTTTTTCAAAAATGGAGAACATTTTGAAAATGGGTCATTCTGCGTTCATTTTTTGTCAAAATATTGTACTTAAATAATTTTTTATTGTAATACTAGCTTTAAAACAATTTTACATACATTTTCTAATCTAAGTGACACTAAATATCATAAATATTATCCAATTATACGATTTTGCAAAATAACGGTTCCGAACGTATTCGGATACTATACACATCACACACTCCACATATTTTTAACTAAATGGTTGTCTTTTTATTCATATAACATATATCCTAACATTTCAACACCTAAAGTTAAGTATACTCTGAAATTTAGTTCATAAAATTGCAAAGCACAACTCTCATTGATGGGGATCACTTGGGGAAATGTGCAAATGGAGAAGAATCACCAGTTGTCAACAGTAATGGCATTCGTTTACGGGATGACCTTGGAATAGAGATTTATATGGTCATTAATATTCAGTTCTCTAGAAAAGTAAGGATATCATCGTGCAGGTCGTTCCTTTATAAGAACTTTTTATTTTCATTTTCATAAATTCAGGTGACAGTAGTAAAAAAAAACTTGGTATAAGTTCCAAAAAGAAAATATAAATTCAAATAAATATATTTCAAATTTAAAAAGGTAGAGAAAAAATTCGTAACAAAAATGGGTTTTAGTCTAATTATGGAGGTAATTGTTTGTACAGAAAATTTGCAATGCACATAACAAAAAAGTGATTTTAATTATTGATATATGAATAAAATAGTATTTTTACTTAAGAAAAAACTGACAATTTTTATGACAATTTCAACGCCGAAACTTTTGAAAATTCTACATATTTAAACTAGATCATGTTTTCTTATTATTAATTTTCCTGGCAGAGTTTGAAATAAACATCACGGAATTATATTTTAAGCAATCTGTACAAATATGTGTATGAGAAAATGTGTTGTTTGTTCAAGGAAAAATATTTGCCTTGATTTTTGCTATCAATGCAATTGAATGTGATGCTGGTTTATGGGTTCAAGCATGATTCCGGAAATATCACAAAACGGCTGAATTATGTCATACTTTTTTTACTATTCTGTAACTCTATAGATTAAATATTGTATTTCCTTTTTTCTTCCTTTATTCCCCCCCCTTTTTTATAATGCAAGTAACATTTTTGTGGTTTCGAAAACATACATCTTTTTTCCCCTGGACAAATGCATGCCTAACAAGAATATACAGATAAAGGCAAAATAAAATATACCTCATTATTGCAGCATAATTTTCATTTAATTTTTGTTTTGTTTGCTCACAATGACTAATGACTCACTAATGCATTTTGTAAGGGCCCCAGTTCCATATGACCCAATATCCTCTAGAAATTTCTTAAGTGATATATTTATTTCGTGGTTTATGTAAAACTTATGGAATTTAAATAACTTTTAGAGATATTTGAATCTGGACTTTTTGTAATTTCAGATTGTTTAGATTGATTAAATTTTTCACATTTTGTTTAATTCCTTCCCCTATGTTATAATGCAGCATATAATAAAACAGAAAAGGGTCCTATAAACAGCGTTCTATAAAACAAATCTTCCCATAGATAGTTTTTATGACCATAGGGAAGGGAGAGACTGTATAACAAAGCTATAAATATTGCGATTAAAGCAGTGCTTCTCGAACTTTCAATACTCGTGACCCAATATTCAATCATCATTTTCGTCGTGCCCCCCTCCATACAATAACAATGTAATGAATTCAATAATACTATACTTTGACACTAAAGATACAATAAGTATTTAATCTCTTATGTGCCACCGAAGTATATAAACGTCTCACTGAGCCAAAGCATTAACCTTCTGGACGTATATATACGTCTTTCCGAAGTACGATCTTCTCTTGCACTGCTATCCATGAAATTATTCCTTTAATACAATAAAAGGACCTTGACAGTCTTTGCAAAGGATTTACTTATTTCGGAGGATTTTGCTTATATATATATTTATTCCTATATTCTCCTCCCTAAAAACATCAAAATACGAGCGTCTACGTGGAAAACCGCGGCATTGAGGACCGAACCACTTAACTTCTAATCGGCAGTTTTAAGGAATTAATTATAAACCGTACATATCATCAAGATTAGTGTAAATACAAGCTCATGATGTGACTGATAATTATCAAACTTGTTCTTAGTAATGTTAAATTAATAATAAAATACATTGAGCAGTACATATACTTTTATGAGTGTATTATATCAGTGTAAATGTGTATTTTATATTTTATAATGTCAGAAAGAATTTTGTTTGCTTACTTTCAGTAAATTAATACTGTTCTGAATAATCTTTAGTTTTAAAGTTTTCAATAGGTTTGCGCACCCCTTGTAGAGTTATCACGCCCCTCAAGGGGGGCGCGCCCCACAGTTTGAGAAACGCTAGATTAAAGTATTATTTTATTACATGAATCACACACTAAAATAAGTTCCGTTATCACAATCAAGTATACGTTTTTACGAAATTTTTTTGGTTCACACACTATCTCGATATACATTTTAAACATCAAGTAATAGCTCAAACATTCAAAGCAGAATATTTGTTTTTCACTTTTTTCTCTAAAAATATTTATTGTTCTATACTTAACGTTACAGTCCGTTCATGGTTTATTGTCAACTTTTAACGAAACATAAAGCAGTTCGAAAACAACCCGAAGAAACTGTCATTTTCCACAATGAAGGCAACTCTGTTTTCAGAATTTTAGAGACAACAATGCCATATATCCAAGGTACAACATATTACCCTGGAAATTCCCTGTTCGTGGTGAAGCTTGACAATCGAAATAAGGAAGGAACACTTCGAAGGAAACTTTGACAGCAACTGCTCAACAAATGGTTGCTTCGAGCGAATTGGCGAAGGAGTAGTATAACGCGGGTGACTTATGCTCAATGTTTATGCATTCGTTATCGTGATTCAGAAGGTGTTTTCAAAATCTTACTACATAATTTATATAGAGAGTTTAAGTGTCGGGTTTTGAAACTCAATTTTGGAAATTGTTACATTTATCGTTGAAGAGAGTTAGAAGGAGACGTTTGGGAAGAGTATTGTATTTTCTTGTTTTGAAATAGAGAACGGTGCTTTTTTTCGTAAGTCTTAGAATCTGTACATTTTTCTTTTCTGTAGTTGGAAACGAACGACTCAGTTTATAAAAACTGTGACAGTGAATTGGAAAGTATAATTGGCGTTAATATAATCAAGTCGTCCATACAGCGTATTTTAACATTTTAATAACATTTAATTAGCACAGAGTTTCTCAAACTGTGGGGCGCACCCACTAGAGAGGAGTGATATTCCTACGATGGGAGGGGGAAGCAAAAAATCGAAAATAAAAGATTATTTGAAAAAAAAACCGTACTGAAAGAAATCAAAACAAAATATACATTTGGTCATAATAAAGAAAAATTAAATACATACTTCCTCTGATATAAAATACTTCTAAATGTATGAGTGTATGTATGTACTATATAAATGTATGTATACTTCTAAATGTATGTAAATGTATTTTTGATCAGTGAACACAAATTTTCTTAATGACATTGCCACCTACAATTAAAAATATACATAAATCCACTATAAGTCAGGTTTTTAAGTTTTAAAAAAATATACTTTATTAAAATAAATATCTTCTGGTGCAATCAGGTAGAATCTTTTTTTTATTGAAATACCTTACGGGCAAAATTATTTTAATCAATATGTACAAAATATATATAAAACCTGCTATACACTATATTATAAAATTAATTTTCATCTTTTTTTGTAAGAATTTAGCTTTTTCAGTAACACCTAACTTAAGTTTTATTATTATTATTATTATTATTATTATTATTTTTTACTTTCAAAAATAATTATTTGACCTTTGAGTTTATTAAGAAATCCGAGTTTTATAAAAAATGCGAAGCTATTTCTTTCTTTCAGTGCAATGTAGGAGCTGCATTTCAACGAAGGCTACGCACATCCACATATTTGAATGAATATTTAGGAGAAAGGTTCATCACAAAAGATATAATTCTTTCTCGCACTGCCTATTTTCTGGATACGCTGACAACTGAACATGTGTGGGATTTCATTGTTTAACGCCACATTCATTATTTTTTTAAACTTTGGGTAAGCATACAAATAATATTTTTTCTATTCTGAGTATATTTTTAACAATTTTGTACTTTTTTGAAACATTACTCCTGTATAAATAATGTGTACAAGATTTGAATTATTTAATTTTAATATCAAATAATTATATCTAATTCAAAATTGTTTATATTTTCAGGCATCGAGACAAAATTAAGGTGATACGGTACGATTTATGCAAAAATTTTTAATTTAAGGATATTCAAAATTTTTTTCGTAACCTCTTATGTAGTATACTATGTAAAACAGATTTTGTTCTTAAAATTTCATAAAAGGCTATCCATTTAACTTTTTAAGGAAAACACTTAAAATTTGTGAAGTACATGCAACAAAGGGGCCCCTAAAGGGGGCTCACCTTTCTTTAGGTGGGTACAGGTTTCACGCCCAGGGGTGCCCTAGTGATCTTTCCTTTTCCCTAAGGGGTTTACTGTCTTTGGTAAACATGGGCTTCACGAACCCAGGGTCCCCTAGTGATTCTTTCAAATTTTGGCCCCTTTCCCTTTTATTCAAATTTTCCCTTTTCTTTTTTTCCTGCCCAGAATACAGACCTATAGTTGAAAATGAAGTTTGTTCATATTATGTTTTCTGATAAAAAAACTTACGTTTTACTACTAACATTTTATGATTTAGATTTTCTATTGCGTTAGTTTATTTTTTTTTTCGTATATTTCTTTAAATACTTTTGATTATGTTGTTTATTTGTTTTTTCTTAACCCGTTGGTCAGCCGCCCCAAATGTTTGCCTTTGCGGCGTCCTGAAAGGGGAAAAAGGTGTTCGGGGGTCCTTTGTTCCCATGCCCCATCTTTCCGTATGAAGGGAGGCCCAGGGGAACCTCTGCGTTCCCTTTGGCCCCCCCTGAGCTGGCAGGGGACCCGCTCCTGTAAATTGGCGGGGTACCCTCTTGGTGTCCCCGAAGAGACCTGCCCGGGTTAGTGCTGCAGATGGGGTGCGGTTTTACCCGTTGGATCCCCCACCCTGGACTGTAGCATTAATTCTGGTGTACCCGGGTGCGCGTGCCTGGTTTTGGCCCGATGGCCGGCACACTCCTCCCCCTTTTTGGGCCCCCGTGGTGGGTGGAGGCACGGGATGAAGTTGTATACGCGTTCTTATGGATCCAACGCTGTGCCGGGTAAAGGCCCCGTATTTCCCCCTCTCACCGTGAAACTTCCAACATCCCGATTTTTTTTTGATTTTCTTCCCAAAAAATAAATGCTTTTAAATCGCCTTCAATAAATTAAGAACCGAAGCCCGTAAAACGATTACGTTCCGGGGGTCTACTCCCTTGAAACAAACCCGCTATTCAAAAAAAATCGTTCCTCCTCGCTAAAACCTTTTAAACTCGTCATTAAGTGTAACTCCGCACAAATCTCTAAGCTCTTCCAGAGGTAAGTCATTTCAGAACCTGACTTGTTGAATACTCCCGAGTCAGAGATACTCGAAGGATTCTATGATCAGGGTGTGACCCCAAGTCAGAAGAATTACCATAAAAAAGATTCAACAGTTCTTCCGACAAAACATTTAATTTTACCTTTAATAACCCAAAACTTCCATCTACAATAAAAGCCGGATATCTCAACTGTAAAGTTGCTCAACTGTAACTGTTTTAAGTGCCAGAGGTTCGGACATTCACAAATTTCCTGCCGCGGACAACTTACTTGCTCTAGATGTGCATCTGTTGGACATGCTTCCACAGATTGCAGTCTAGAGCCTAAATGTATTAACTGCTCTCAACCCCATACTGCTGATTCAAAACTATGCCCAAAGTGGAAAAACGAAAAGCAAATTCAGGAAATCAAAACTAATAAAAATATATCATATGTAGAAGCCCGAAAACTAATAGTGCCACAGTTAGTCCAAACCTATGCCCAGGCTACAAAACCCTCAATTGTAAACAATTCCACCCAAACAGATCAAAATATCACAAAAATAAAATGCCCACCATTAAAATTACTCCAGCCACTTTTATCCCTCCCTAAAACAAATACATTAATATCCACACCTGTTATTTCTAAATCATCTTCCTCAACTCAATCACAACTACTCCCTTCCACATCTTTAATTGCAGCAGCAGTGTCATGGCCTCAGCCACCAATTCCTGTGTCTGATGCCGTGGTTACCGCAACCAATAAAACGATCCCCCTATTGAACCATCTTCATCCATAATATCCGCTTCCTCATCCAAGTCACTTTCCACTACAAATACATCTTTAGAAACTGAAACCCGCCCTCTTACAACCTCTTATAAATTTACTGCACTTTTAACTGAAATTCAACCATTAGTTCCCTTACTAGAGTCTGTCCCTACTACATCCAATAGTGAACATTCAAATGCATCAGAAATCCCAAAAAGCGTAAAACGAAATTCAAGAAATAGAAGAAAGCGCCCAAAAGTACTGAAACCAGAAATTGAAATAAAAATGGCTCCACATAAACCCAGAAAACCAGCACCTATGGAGTATACTACTGATGACGAAGACATGCTTATGTATGACATGGAGGAAGAATTTGTGCCAGATCCTACGGATAAATTCAGAATGCCAGAAAGTATTTTAAACAATCCACACAAATATATACGCGCGTTAACACCAACCAGATTCAGGAAAAGTAGAAGCTAATTTTTTAATAACATGTATTGCCTGACTTTGTTTTAAACTAACATGTTCCATTCTTATTTTTGAATTGCTTTTATTTTAATATATTCTGACTTGGTGGGGCAACTCCACCAAATTTTCTTTATTTACTTGAAAACGGTTTTAAAGTTATTGAATTTTAACTTTTTAGAACTGTATTATCATTATATTTAAATATTTTATAAAATATTTGAAATTTTTTAACAAATGTTTAGCGCAGCATAGCCAAAATTGGCTCTACCGCCATAAAACTCTACACTCACTCACTCACTCACGCAAGAAAAGTTGGCATGCATTTTGAATCCAAGCAATACTTATTTATTTATTTATTTAAATAATTGAACTCAGAATTTATACATTTTTTAAGTAATTTTCAATAACATTCATAAAAAGTATTGTACGAATGCCAATACTGTTATCGCAAAATCCATACCAACTTTTGTTATGCATAGTTTGACGTACTAGTAAATAAAATTTCATGCATGTACGTAAATTTTTTAAGGGAAGTAGCATTTTAAAATCACTATTAACAATAGGTAAAAATAAATTCAAAGCATTTGACGCAATAGAAAAAAAACCCTTAGCATTTTAATTGAAGACAAACTAATTATTTTATCTTTCTGGGATAAGTAAGTTTAAAGTTTTGATTTGCCATAGAGATGTAAATAATAAAAAACAAACAATATAAATTAAAATTCTGCATTTTTTAAGTTTATTACTTTTAAATTTTGTAAGGTTATTGAAAGTATATAAAGAATAATTTAGGCTAAAAAAATTAGATTTTTTTTTATGGATTTTTGCCTATTGAAAAGAATCGTACTATGTTCCCTTAACACCCCTGAGACCCCTTACTGCCAAAATCCCCACTGCTCAGTAGAATACCTCTTTACTTCCTTGTCGTTAACTGATGACACATCACGGAATCAATCACTGATAAAAAAAAATTAAGTTGTATAGACATAAGTTGTTTTCTTTTAAAAGCAGTTTATTTTCGTAAATAGCCATCTCTTAATGATCCTTTATAAATTTAAAAATCAATTCAGAGATTGCATTTAAAAAGCATAAAAGCTTTCCTTAAAAGCTTTAATTAAATATTTATATGTTCAGTTGTAGAATAAAAATATGAGGTATACACAGTATTTTTCTTCCTGTCATATATAATAAAGTGAATGCAAATATCTCAGCTTCCATTGATTTTACCTGTTGTATTAGAAAGCTTGGATCCATTAATTACTTTTTAACAAAGTAAATACTTGAAATAAGGACTTCTAAAGCTGTAATTAAAAAATCGCATAAATTAAAAGTTTTGACAGGTTTGATAAAAACATAATTATTAGCTAAGAGAAAACTCTTTAATTATTGAATAGTAATTAACTGTAAGACAACAAAAAAAAAGTAATTCCTTTTTCCAATTTATTTTTAAAATAACCTTTTTTCAAAGAAGTTCATAAGCATATTAATTTATTTTCTTGCTTTAAAACTGTATTTTAATGAATTTTTGTGAGAATTCTTGAAGATTTCATTATTTGATCACTATTTTTAAAATATGTAATTTCTTGAAAGCGTACAAAATTTAAAAAAGACAGTTCTCTAAGATGAATATGATTAACTTTTAAAGTTTTTGATGTTGAAAGTGAATGAATAATTTAACGAAATTTTTATTCAGATGATTTGTTGATAATGTGTATTCAGAGTTAATTATTGTAAGTACAATGCTTTAAAAATTAAATTTTTGAAAGACAAAAATGATATGTTCAGTAAAAGTTGCTTTCTTATGCTCAAAAAAAAATGTTTGAAAAAGTTAAAGTATTAAATTATATATATATATATAACCACAGAAACATTTTATAACTTAATTTTGTATTTATATGAACATTAAAGTTCATTAAGATCACTAGTAAACTTATACAAGATAATATTTTTCTAGACACTAGATTAGAGAGAGAATGGCTTACTTCAAAGCTTCTCAAACTTGGGGCGCGCCCCCTCGAAGGGTGTGATAACCCTAGAAGCGGGGCGCGAGTAAATTAAAAAGTCAAAAACAAAAGATTATTTTAAAAAATATAATAATGTATTGAAAGTTAACAAACAAAATACATTCTGACGTAATAAAAAATTGAAAAAAAAAAAAAAACAAGATATAATACACTAATAGCACTGATATAATACACTTATTAATACACTGATATAATACTCTTATAAATACACTTATAAATACACTGACATTATACAGTTATAAAATGCACTGTTACACTAATATAATACACTTATAAAACACATAAATGTATCAGTACTGCACACAATGTGTTTTATAATTAATTTGAGAATATTAAGTTAAAAATAAGTTTAATAATTGCCAGTGGCCTCGCGGGCGCTTTTCCTGTATAAAATTATAGGCAAACATTAACACTTATCATGATAATCTGTGCGGTTTATAATTAATCCCTTAACTGCCGAATAAGAGATACGCGATTCGCTCCCCAATTCCACCGTTTTGTTCGTATGCAAACGTATGTGGTGAATTCGGAGGGAGGGGGAGAGAAGACAGAGAATAAATAAGAAAATCCTCTGAATTAAGTAAATCCGTTGAAAACACTGTCTTCACTTTAGTGCATTCCAAAGCGTTCGGAATAATTTTAGGGATAGCAGTCAACTGAAAAGATCGTATTTCGGAAAGACTTATATATACGTTCGGGCAATTTACGCATTGGCTGAGCGAGACGTCTATATTCGCAGTAGGTACTTAAGAGGTCAAATTCGTGCTGTAACTTTTGCGTCAAAGTATTGTATTATCGAATTCAATACATTGTTATTGTATGGAGGGGCGCGATGAAAATGATGATTTAATATTGGGTCGCAAGTATTGAAAGTTTGAGAAGCACTGGCTTACTTAAATTAGTAATTTACGTGTAAATATTATTAACAAAAAAAATTAAAAATCCATTTAATAGAAAAAAAGACTTCACAAAAGAAATATACCAAAACTTATAATCCATACAGGTGTCGTTCATGGATACTTTGTTATCGGTGTGCGCTGTCATTGTTGCAAAATAAGTTTCCATGAAGTTAGGGGGTGAGTCCTAATTTACCAAATACCCATCGTCTTCATTCGGATAGAAACGTTGATGTACATTAAAGCTATCAAAGTTCAAAGTCCTTACGTTGGCATGCCATGAAAATTTGAAGATCTGGGTGCCAGTAAGTTGATGTCCTTCACATTTGACGCTCGGTTAGATCTGCGTGGTGTACTGAAACTAGTTCAAGAATACGATTTAAATGAACTATCCATCATGCAAGAGATAATGTGGAGTCTACAAAAAAAAAAAGACTGAATCGGCTTTCACCTGAAAAGACAAACAGTCCCAATCATTATTATTTTTTATTTTTTTTTTTTGATGCTGCCAACATCTTTGGAAACGAACATTATGCCATGTTCTTGTCAGTGGGATTCTAAGCATCTGCAAAAGGTTTGGCAAAAGTTTTCTGTGATATCGAAATACATGCAACAGCCCAAACCTCATATCTCCCTAGACTATGTGTTCTGGGGTGTAACGTATAGTCCTTAACCCCCACATGGTTAAGGGCCCTGGGGTAAAGGCAATGTTAAGTTATCGTTTTGCATTCCTTTGTATGACTCAGCTTGGCTCTCCAAACCTGACTTTGCAGTATGGCCATAATATTTTCCGTTATGTCACTGCATGTGTTATATGCAATTGTTATAACCAACGAAAATAATACTCACTCCCTTTGAATTGGTTTGCTAACATAAAAAGAATGGATGTTTGAGTAGTACTGATCTAGGGCAATACCACCCCACAAATTAAGATTTCGAAACTTTAGAAGGAATTCCACGGGAAGATGTTTGGCTATCTTACTTGTAGCCTCTTTATTCCTTATGCAAAAGAAGGGATTCCTCTCCAACCAGAATTTTCAATGACATCCATGACACAAAAATCGAAAAAATAAAAATGATTCCATGATTTGGTAGTAAAGGTTTACAATTCCAGTTGTTCATTCTTTGAAAGTAGCTTAAAAATTAAATTTTGTTTGAATAAATCTTTCAAGTTAAATGCATCTTGTTTCTGTCAATGAGCCATCCGAAATTTAATTTTAGGATGCCACTAGTATGTCTTAAGCAAAAATGCCTTTTTTATTTTTGATAGAATTTCGTCTAATTATTTAAATATGTTTTTACAATCCTTTTAGCATCAAATAAATAGACGAGAATTTTAAGGAAGCTTCAACTTGATATTTCAGGTAACATATTTAATGACTTATTTAGTAAATTATTGAAATGTTTTAAAGAATTAAACACAATTATTCTAACCATCAAATTTTTGTTTTTAAAAGACCCACAATATTGTTATTTTATTATAATTTTTTAATTTTGTAACTATATTAACAAATGAATAAGTTGTTTTTTTTTTTAAATTTTTGTTTATAAGTTTTCTAGCATCTGTGATTTCATGAAACATATTTTTTTTTGTTTCCTGTTTAAAAAAAAAATTTTCAAAGCCTTTTCATAGCTGTTCTTTTTAAAAATTTTTTTTCGTCTCAAAAAAACCGCAATTCGGGGGTCATCCATTATGGAACTAAGCGCTGAAATTATAAATAAATGTATAATATATGTATTAAAATTATGCATAAATTAATTATCAATAATTATAAATACTCGTGCATACAATATAAAAGTACCTCCTTTATTGTTAATACTGGAATTAAATTCTATACACTTGCTACCAATATAAAACATAGAAAAACGCATGGTCCTTTTCAATAAAATTTAGCATTAGCTCCGATATCTTCTTTTTCTCCCAACACTTTTCTTCTGCCTCTAGGGTTTAGAGTAATTTAGAATCTTAGAAAGCTCAATACTTCACGCTGAGAAATTTGAGACGTAAGTGCGATAAATTCAACTATCACTCTTATCAGTTGCGACGGAGCAATATCTCAATCTATTCACCACATTATTCACTCCTGTAAGTTCTGATATCCTTCCTATCTATGTGACGCCTATCTGCAATACTTGCTATCATGCCTATTCAGGAAATAAGCTTAAAAAGTACAATTCTCCTCACATATACTAGAGGATAAAATGATAAGATAAGGTTCTGTATCTGCTGAGAGTAAGACGATCTTCGTCAGTATTTACGAGCTAAATTGCTAGAGGGATTAAGATTTAACAACGAGTATTTATATTGATAAAAGTAAAACAAATCAATCTTAATCGTTGGTGTTAAATATCGAGTTTGAAAAAATATTGTTTTATTTTTTATCTTGTGTGTACCGTTTATATTTTTTAATATCATAAGTATTAAAAAGTTTATTTGAACTCATAAAAATTGTGGTCAAAATTTTTTAAATTTTATATTAAATTCTTTCATTAAGGCCAATTATTTCATGTAGTATATTTTGCTTTATAATTATAAATTGCATATCAGTTTTTCACACAATCCCTACTATTAACTCATTCTCGCCCTATATATATATATCTTGTTCAAATTTTTTTTAATCGTTAATAAAGTACTCTCTATTCATTCATTCAGGTTCAAATACATTTTTTTAAAAATGTAGTGGTCACTTAAGTTAATACAGGTTTTTAAATATTAATTAATTAATTAAATTAAAAGTAATAAATAAACAAACGTAAATAATAACTCGACAGCATGTATATGAAGGGAAATCGTTCGTTGTGTCCCCCAGCGCAAAAAGGGTAGAGCATTGGGCCCCTAATCCCCCCCCGAAGGCCAATTTTTTGAGAATGTGATTTATTTTTACTATACTATTTTAATAGAATAATTAAATTTAATTAATGAATAAATAGTAACAAACAAACAAAAATAGTCCAACTTCATATATGTAAAAGAAAATGTAAAATTGCTTTCAATTTTGCCACTTAATATTGTGATTCTGTCATAATTATGTCATTAATAATTAACCACAAAGATCAAATTTATTAACATACTTTGAGACAATTTAGTAGATTTAACAGCAAATTTAATAATCTTAATTGTACTCTTGTGCAATCTTATATTTGCATTGAATGATAATACTAAAACACCTTTAAAACCATAAACATCTTAGAAAAACATAAAATTCTTAATTCTTTTCATTTTCATTGCATTTAATTTAAAGGGTTTGCTGTAAAGTGTATTTTTCAGTAATCTTTTAAATAAAGCTGTTTGTGTATTTCTTTGATATCTATACATATGAGAAATTATTGAATAAAAAGGAAGTAATTTTCACCATGAAAAATGTCTTTGACTTTAAAATAGATAATCAGTATAGCATTTATCATTGAACCAAAAATGTGGAGATAACATTTCTGTTTCTGCAACAAAGTGTTAAGTATAGCTCATGATAATTACCTAATTAAAAAAATAATAGGTGATTGAAGAAAAAAAATACCACTTTCCGCATTGATCAATGCATTTTTTTAAGAAGCAAATGTTACCTCAACTGATTGAAACTATGTCTAGGAAACCATAAAGTGACAAAAATTGTAAAAATTGAAATATGACAGATACGTATCAAAACATGGAAAGTATACATGGAAATGTCTGTCTTAAGAGGATAACAATTTGATACTTTTTGAAACATTAAGCTACTTACTTAAATTTTAATATCAATTCAAAGTCTTTGTTCTCCTATTTGACATTTTATTGATCACAGGAAAAAAAATCCAGTACTTTTTCTCATTCCAGTGAGTAAAAACTTATATATTATCAAGAAAAGTAAAAAAAAAAAAGAAAGATCTAACACAAAATATACACTTTTAGAAATTTCCCGATAATTATGCGCCTAATACTTGCATAAAAATAGAACAAAGGTATGTTCAAACTACAAAAATTGTTTTACACTCGATAACTATATACTTGGGATGATTTTTATTGTAATATATAACTTATTACCCAAATAAAGTGAAAACATATTTTTTAATACAAAAAGAAATTAAATGATGCTGTGTAGTTAGCACTACAATAATTGAATTCTTGTCAAAAATAAATGGTTGATTTAATGATTTCGTTGAAATCCTTTATTTGCCACACGAAACTCGAAAAACTAACAAAAAGTTATTTTTATGATTTACTTTTACAACTAATATTTCAGTCTATTATTCTCCAGGATAGCTGTACATAGGGATGACGAACAATATGGACGGAAATGGCTTGGAATATAATCGTAATATCATCCCATTATAGTCCTGATATTGGGCTATAATATATCATTTACCACAGAAAGATAAATTTGATAAACATATTACGAAAATGGTTACAGACATATGTTTCTAGATTGTTTACTTGTGCGATACAGCACTCCAAACAGTTGTGAAAAGAGTATATGCAGTAACTTTTAACGATCAAATTCTCTCCTTTTCTTTTCTTTTTCTTAAGATAAACGTTGATAATTATTTATATTCATTGAAGGGACATATTTTCATCGGAAAATTAGTCTTGGATGATCAACTAGGAATCTGATTCATTAATTTATAACAAAACTTATAACTTGTTGTTGTCGTTACTTATGACTCCTGAACGACAGTAACATCAGATTAAAGCCCACGAAATTCACCGTATCAAGGGGCTAGTAGTACACCTGTCGTTAGTTGTTGCTTTGAGTACCATACAGGTGACAGTACGATTTAGCTCGGTTCCACCTCAGTTCAGAATGGGAACACTCTGGGGAGGGTCAGAGCCCACTTCCACCTCTTCCCTCCTTTCACCAACCTAACGAGGGACTTTGCGGCTCGACGGTTATTTAGGATACCTTCATGCCGCAAAGGCTCTATACATTTACATACATCCATGCCTTCTCTAGGATTCGAACCCAGGACAGTTGGTTCAGATGTCTGAGTGCTATATACAGGATGGGTTAGTAATTATAAGTTACAATACCATATGTGTTAACGTGTAATAGCTATTTATTGATAAATAAATTATTTTTGCTAAAACTGTGTGATTCATTCTAGGTACCTATAAATTAAATAATCTTGGGGTAATGACGTCATAATATAATTGAATGATCACTTATAAATTAACTCATTATGTGTACACCGCTTATACTCGAACGCTCTTAAGCAAAATCCAATGAAGAAACATTTACAAAATACTTTATGTTTGAGAGTTAATTATCAATAACATTGATTTTTTTTTTAAAAAAAAAAAATGCAACTTTTAACGATTTTAATTTATTTACATGCAATCCATTCTGAATGAAAAAACAGTATATAAACCAATATACCAATTTATTGACTATTCTTTGAATTTCATTCATGTGAGTCGGAGGTTATTGATAGAAACTCTATACCACAAAATTTAATTTTGAGTAGATGTCTTTCTTGCAAATCTTTTGTTACAATGTTTCATTGTATCTGGTTTGTATAGCACTGTTATATAGAATAATGGAAATACCATATATGTATTTTGAGAGAAAACGGGAGTAAAACCCATTTATATCATACTATAAATTAGTTTAAAAACAATATGTTCTCATAACACTTTAATTTTTTTAAGAAAAAGGAAACATATTTAAATGGTCAAAAATCAAAACTTAGTTATCTCTTTATAAATATGCCCAGTTTGTATTAAGAATGGCATGATAAATGATAAACATGGAACTTAGAGTATTAAATTGACATTAATAAATAAATATTATATACATCCAAGAAAGAAATACTACTTTATATAACATTTTTATAATACAATTTTCCTTTAGTTAGCAATAACTAAAATAAATTTGATAAAATTATCTCATTTTTTGATCAAGTTAATATAGATAAATAAATAAAAATTAATTATTCAGAATTATAAATCAGATTCATTTTAATTTAGAGTTTTTAAATACATTCCGATCGGTTGAAAATATTTTTTATATATAAAAAAATAAAGTATTTTCTGAAGCTTTAATACATTTATTACGTTCAATCGCAACAATGCAAACGTTCAAAATAACTTGCACAGAACTAGTAACCCCGATTTCGTGTGTGTCTTACACACTGAATTGGAACCATGTGCTTTGTTTTATATAATGTTTCTAATCCAACTGCAAACCTTCGCAGAAAAAAAATTGCAGAGATTGCCTGGGCTAGAATCGACACTTGAGAAGAAAGGTGTTGTCACATACTAAGACTTATAACAATTAACGGAACTAAATACTCAACTTTCCAGGAAGCTACAGATTTATCAAAATCTGAAGTTGGATGATGAAGCATCACAGGGATGAATTTAATTCAAGAGGAGCGCCAAGAATGTATTTCGCGAAAAAAGGAAGAAATAAATAGAATTACATAATGCATGTACCTTACAGTTTTACAGTTTGAGCAATGAGTAGAAACAGTTATATAATTTGTACAATGAGAGTTGGTCTGTCATTAATAGGACAATGGGTGTCCTCATCTATCTTTTTAAATTTAAATTTTTAAATCAATTATTTACATTAATTCCTGAAATTATTTTTAAAATGTGTGCTCACAGAAATTAAATACATAATTTTAATAAAGATAAATAAATAAATTTGCCTGATAAATGTAAACGGGAATGTGTGTTAAAAGTAAAACGCATTTTAATATGTTTATATTGTGTTAAAATTTAAAAGAATATTTCATATTCCATATGACCTTTTGGAATATTAGTCTTCCGTGTGTGTTGGGATATCATGAGGTCTTCATAAAATTCATGACCACTAGCTGTGTATGAATACGGAAATTTTAGTAAAATTCCAAGAACTATTAAGGCTTCCGTCTGTAAACTGCTTCGAACATATAATTTTGATGGTATGTAATTAAAATACATCTTACTAAATAAATTAGATTTAATTGCCATGTAATAGATCCCATGTGTATATTAAAATAACGGAGTAATATTATGAGAAGTGCCTCAACGTCTCTTAATAAAGGTAGACTAAGGAATATACTATTTAGTTAACTATTTCTAAGCTACTTTTGCAATGATAACTAATACAACTAATTGCACGGACTCAATTGTTGAACATTCACACTGTGGACAGTATTTTTGAAGGGGATAACGTTGAGTCATTAAACGGAAAGTTAAATTTAAATACAGTGAAAATGTGAAAATCGTTAGGAGAAACCCGAAAGTGGAAAAAAAATTAAACCAGGCACATAGAGGAATACTCATGCATTCCAAAGTTTACACATTTACTTGAACAAATAAATACATTAAAATTTAGGAATGTGCTCTAAATTTTATATTTCTATTTGTTATATTCTTGATTTTCAAAACTGATGTTTTGAATTACTATTTATCAGATGCTACGACTATTTTTTTAAAAAATATTTTTTTAAAAAAAATCTAAAAACTATAGTGATGTTCTGTTGAACGTAATAGTAGTATTTAGTAATAAAAGTATATTTGTATTTGCAGTATATTTTTTATCAAGTAGGCTTAGAAGATTTCATATACTTTACAAAAGCTGAGTTTTTAAAGGAAATTTAAAATAATTGCGCATTATTTTTTTTCATGAAAAAACATCTTGCCACTTTTAAATTGTATCTGAAAGCTATGTAATTGTTTAAGAAGACCGAGTAAAAATTCTTAAATTGATCAAATAATAATTTTTATACTAGGTACACACACTATTGCAACATGTTACGCAAATTCCAATATCAATAAAATAAGTAAGAGGGGGAAGGGGTAAAGTATAACATAAACATAATTTTGAGTGTGGATTGAAATTAAATTTCATTATAGTAATTTTAAGCAAAATATTTAAGAAAATAATACTTTTTGCTTTCCAGTTTTGATAAAAACAATCCAATGTAAACTTATAATTATTCTCTAAATTTTAAAACATATGGACAGAATAACTTTGAAATACAAATGACTCACAGATCTGTAGAAAATTATTTTCTAATGGTCTAATATTCTCTTGGATATTTGGAAAAGTTATTGGTTTTATTGTTTGTCTTCATTGTCTCTATATTTTGTTATAAATACAAAGCCAAAAGAGATTCGAGATTCTTATAGATTGATCACTAACTTAATTATCACATTTCAGGAATGTATGATAAATGTGTGAAAGCTTTATCCATCAGCTATAAAATATTAACAATGCTTTTGTCTTCTTTGAAAGCAATTAGAGGAAAGATGATATTTTCAGTTTGATCAAATATGTATAATGATTTTAAAATGCATATCGTTACCGCAAAATCTTTAGAAGAAAAACAAGTAAAATTCAGTTAGAGTTATTTTTGCTTTGCCACAATTTTTTTTTACTTTTATATAACCCGCGATCTCTCGCGCGGGGTGTTCTGTACACCACAGCAACAAGAAAATCCTTCCAGGATTCTAAAAAGAATGCGCAGAACCACGATTTTTTCTGTAGCTGCACATTTTAGGTCATTGGATCTTCAGACCTTATGCAATCCCTCTTTCTCTCGAACAATTGGAATGTAATGCCCTTTAAAGTTTATCTCGGGGGGCTGAAAATCCCCGAGAGTTCAGCTTTGTATAAAAGTCTGCTCTGAATGTTTGGAAAATGATTAAAATATTATTTTGCTTACTTTCTACTATCATTATCTCATTAAGTATAAAGTATATTTATTACTGGTATATACGTTTTATACTGTTTTATGAAAAAATATAAAATTATGTGTTTTAAAATGAAAGTTTTGTATGTTTAGTTTAAATTAATGTGTTAGTCTCATTTGTATACAATAAATTTAATAATTTTATTTGTATAATACAAAAAACATCCTGAACTTTATAAATATAAATCATAATGACTTAATTTTACTTTCATAATTAAATACACGTGTTAAAAGTTTGGGGTGTTCTCTACACCCCGCGAGTAATGACGGTAGCAAAAACAGGCGCGAGTGACCGCGGGATAAATGTCTCGGAAGCTCGCAATGTGTTCATATGTATCATTTAAATTACTAGGAAATGCAAAAGAGTAGATTTAAGAAATCTTAGAAATTTATTCAGATCTAAGTTTTATAGCAACGTTTTATTTTAAAGAAATTGTATTGCATTAGCCGCGTAAGAAAATGCCTGAAATCAAGTCAAAACATTGCTATTATATCAAAACATATTTATTTCCCAAAAAATTCCATATCCTGTTATCTCAAATTTATTTGGTGTTATCCACAAGACTATTTTAAATATGTTAATAATGCATTTGTTGTTTGGACTTTAAATATGTTGATTTATAAATATTCAAACACCATTTCTTGTTGGTAGGTAAAGACAATGATTTTATATAACATTTCAACGTTACAATTATTTCAAACTAAAGAAGCAAAAATAAAATATAGTCAGCTAATATTTATCTCAATTAAAACTAAAATATTATACAAAATTGCTGAATTTTAACTCATCTTGATGTTAATTATATAAACAGAGGAAAAAAAGTGATCAGAGTTGTGTTTAATGCAATCCATGATATATTGTTGATTCATTTAAAATTACTAGTTAAGTTAGCTATTGATTGTTGCTATTATGCAATTTTAATTTTTCACTCTTTTTAAAAAAAAGAAATTATTCAGTACATTTTAAGCACAAATAATTAAAAGTTTTATAAACCATCCAAAAAAATTCACAAAACATATGAAATTGCATGACTATTTGATAAATTATACGCTAATTAATTCAAAATGGATACATTAGTTTTAAAATTTGTCATTAAGAAATATAATTAATATGTTGTTCATTTATACAATCTTATTTACTAAAATGTGATTTAATATTAAAAAGTAATGATAATTGTTTTCATGAATACAAACTGACTGGTGAATGGAAATTTTAACAACTAAAAAAACAACTATAAAAAAAAAATACAGAACATTTGCTCTATTGTGAGTTATGAAGCAATTACTGCATAAGAGCATATAATGGTTTTAATTCTTCAGAAAGAAAGTAATTGTATTTTAAGAAAAGTATTATACTGTATTAGACGTGTACAATGTAATAATCACAGATAATCCACAATCAACATGGCAGTTCAAAATGAATATATATATTATTATATTAAAAAAAAATTTTTAAAAAACTTCCAGATCTTCACTGCTGAACTTTTTCCTGGTTACTTGACTTGCTAACTTTATATAAGGGTCTAACTGAATTTAATAAAAGTATTTCAAACATTTCCGGTAATTCATTTAATCTCAAGTTATTCTCTCTTTTAACACATTTTATGGGGGTCATAAATCAGAACCGGTTTTTATTAGATCTAAACTCAGCGAAAGACATTAGAGTTCACGGACGTTTCATTCAAGAAGTGCAACCATTAACTCCCCCATTGCCCAGTTCTTTGAAACATCTTCGATATCCTCTTCCACCCTCAGTGGAATTTGTCCTGTATACTCATGTTCTAATTATAAAATAAAAATATTTAATATAATTTAGCGTAACACAAATTATATATAAAAAATGTCATTTAAATTCATTAATTTTAGTATGAAATTATTTTTAATAATGAAAAATACAGTGACATTATTTTTTCTTGTTTTTCCTTACCCAGTTTTTCTTTCTTTTTGATGGATAAGATATACAAAACAAGGGCTTATAAATTAATTCTTTATAAAAAATGTAAAAATAATTACTATTTTAAATATGTGGTATTTATGAATTTAAAATTAGTTTTATTTTGTTTCTAAAATATATATTAAAGATGAACCTCTCTATAACGAATTTCCCATATAACGAACTTTTTCCGGGATTTAGCGACTACGTTATGTAGGAATTTGACTGGATTAAAGGGTGTAGGCGTAATTTGTGTTTTATTGCTTGAATTACTACAACGTTTCATATATTTAGGATGCAATGTTTCCATACATTTTTGATCTTTTTCAATGTAAAAAACTGGTCACTATAATAAACATGATATGTTAACACTTTTCAAAGTTCATTTAGCTCTTTCTTTGAACTAAAATATTTAATTTACGTTATTGGATTAGAGATGCTTCGATTTTTGTACTACAAGACATGTAAAAATAAGTCTTACATTTTTTTTTTTTAAAAATGTATTTAAATAAATATTTGTATCAAAATGAATTTTCTGTCTGAAAGTATATTCGAAATTTTATATAAAATTCATATTTATTATTGTGATTAAATTCTGTTCTGGAAATGAGTTTACATATTTAAACAAACTGTCTTATTTAAAAACTTTACAGGTCTAAATATTTTTATTTTTGTATCATACTATACCGGATTAAAAAATGTGGCAAAGGGCATATACATATAGGCTTTGTTGCGGAATTTTATTTTTTAGAAAATCGTACGGTAAGGAGTCAAAAAGTAACTTAAGAACGAGCCAGTGATAAACTTAACTGCAACTCAGCAAATCTACTAGCTTTTCATAAATTATATGCTGTTGTTATCAGTTTTTAAAATCTTAGAATTTGTTCTAAAGAATAATATATTTTTGAATAAAAACAGAGCATTATTATCTCGTTTAAAGTAAATTTTGCTTTCCCCAAGACCTAAATATTTTAAAACAAAATATGTCATGTAACGTTAATTTATTATTTCAATGGGAGGGTAAAATAAGGAAAATTTGAGAACCATTAAAATTGTTAATTGTACATGTTACACAAATTCCAAACCTCCAATAAAATAAGCAGAAGGGGAAGGGGTAAAGTATAACATAAACATAATTTTGTGTGTGGATTGAAATTAAATTTCATTATAGTAATTTTAAGCAAAATATTTAAGAAAATAATACTTTTAGCTTTCCATTTTTGATAAAAACAATCCAATGTAAACTTATAATTATTCTCTAAATTTTAAAACATATGGACAGAATAACTTTGAAATACAAATGACTCACAGATCTGTAGAAAATTATTCTGTAATGGTCTAATATTCTCTTGGATATTTGGAAAAGTTGTTGGTTTTATTGTTTGTCTTCATTGTCTCTATATTTTTTTATAAATACAAAGCCAAAAGAGATTCTTATATATTGATCACTAACTTAATTATCACATTTCAGGAATGTATGATGAATGTGTGAAAGCTTTATCCATCAGCTATAAAATATTAACACTGCTTTTGTCTTCTTTGAAAGCAATTAGAGGAAAGGTGATATTTTCAGTTTGATCAAATATGTATAATGATTTTAAAATGCATATCGTTACCGCAAAATCTCTAGAAGAAAAACAAGTAAAATTCAGTTAGAGTTATTTTTGCTTTGACACAATAGTTTTTTACTTTTATATAAATGTCTCGGAAGCTTACAATGTGTTCATATGTATCATTTAAATTGCTAGGAAATGCAAAAGGGTAGATTTAAGGAATCTTAGAAATTTATTAAGATCTAGGATTTTATATAGTTTTATTTTAAAGAGGGTGTATTGCATTAGCCGCTTAGAGAGAAAATGCCTATGGAATCAAGTCTAAACATTGCTATTATATCAAAACATATTTATTTTCCAAAAAATTCTAGATCTTGTTATCTCATATTTATTTGGTGTTATCCACAAGACTATTTTATAAATATGTTGATAATACATATGTTGTTTGGACTTTAAATATGTTGATTTATAAATATTCAAACACCATTTCTTGTTGGTAGGAGAAGACAATGATTTTATATAACATTTCAATGTTACAATTATTTCAAACTAAAAGCAAAAATAAAAATATAGTCAACAATTTATCTCATTAAAACTAAAACATTACACAAAAATTGCTGGTGCAACTCATCTTGATGTTAATTATATAAACAGAGAGGAAAAAAAAGTTATCAGAGTTGTGTTTAATGCAATTCATGATGATATATTGTTGATTCATTTAAAATTACTAGTTAAAGTTAGCTATTGATTGTTGCTAATATGCAATTTTAATTTTCCTCTTTTTAAAAAGAAAATATTCAGTACATTTAAGCACAAATAATTAAAAGTTTTATAAACCATCCAAAAAAATTCACAAAACATATGAAATTGCATGACTATTTCATAAATTATGCGTTAATTAATTCAAAATGGATACATTAGTTTTAAGATTTGTCGTTAAGAAATGTAAATAATATGTTGTTCATTTATACAATATTATTTACTAAAATGTGATTTAATATTAAAAAGTAATGATAATTGTTTTCATGAATACAAACTGACTGGTGAATGGAAGTTTTAACAGCTCAAAAAACAAATATGAAAAGAAAATACAGAACATTTTGCTCTATTGTGAGCTATGAAGCAATTACTGTACACTTACAGGCCAAAAGAGCATATAATGGTTTTAATTCTTCAGAAAGAAAGTAATTGTATTTTAAGAAAAGTATTATACTGTATTAGACGTGTATAATGTAATAATCACAGATAATCCACAATTAACATGGCAGTTCAAAATGAAATATATATGTGTGTGTGTGTGTGTGTGTATACAGTATTTGATAATTTGTTAAAATTAAAATTAGTAAAAAAATTAAGTTTAAAGTTCGCTTAAAATTTCAATCAATAGCATGTCAAATAATTTGTATCTATTATTTAACACACCCATATTAAAAAAAATTATATTCCTCTTAATCTAAAATAAAAAAAAAGTATTACATATTTTTTTTGCTTATTCTTCAATTATAAATTTACACGTGAAAATATTATATTTCAATTTACATTTTTTCAAAGTCCCTTTTTATGCTCAATAAAAAAAATAAAGATAGTAATAATAAAAAAAAAATAAATAAAAAACTTGATACAAATTTTTTTTTAAAAAAAAACTTTGATTTATATTTTTTGTTTAACTTTTTGTTTTCATACATAAAACAATAGTGATTAAAATTTAATGGAAAAAATTGTTTAGTAATACACATATATTTGTTTAAACACAGTTCTTAAATATAGAAAAAAATGAAAAGCCGCTTTTAAAACGCTTATAGGCTAAGTATTGGCATCATTGAATATTGAAAACCGCATAGTAAATGAAGTCCATCTCTCTCTCTCTCTCTCTCATACTTGGTTAAATTCATTTATACTGTGTAAATAAAACGAAAGTCAGATACTTTAAGAAAGAAATAGTGTTGAAAATTTTTGGATTTAAAAAGCAAACATAACCGTAAGTAAATTTCAAAACACTGAAATTTGAACTGTGTGACTGAATTAGTTTATAATTCTTAATAAAATATTACTTTTATCATGACAATTATTTTATAAGAATTTCTTATTTAATCTGTATATAATATTGCCATATACCTTTTATTTAAATTCCTTAAGCAGAAATAGTCCAAGAAACTTTATTGTTTACAGCTACGATAAAATATTTCTATGAAATTTAAATTTGCTCTTGTTTTTTTTTTCCTTCATGAAGAATTGAAGAACAAACAGTCATTCCTTTTCTTTCTGAGCTAAGCAAAATTTATGTATACAAACTAATGTTTAAGTATTCAAAAATAGTGTTTAAAATGAAATGTCATGTAATGCAATACAATTTCAAAATTTCTTATTATTCACAGCATGCAATCTCTCTAAAAACATGCGAGTGATTACATAACTCATTATTCTTCTTATCTCAGTTGAAAATTCTGAATCATAATATTACTGAACTAAAATCAGTTTTAAGTAAATATTTCATGTTAATGAAATACATCTTCGAATAAAGATTTGATATAGAAATAAATACTACAATAAATTTATCTCAAAATAATTAAAGATTAATTGACTCACATCACATTATAAAAAAAAATCGTTCAAAATAACAACTAACAGATCGGAAAAAAGCACTAACTATACCTTCAAAAAAAAATATCTCGGCTTTTGCCACTTGCCTCTTTCTTAACGTTTTAATCGAAATAATGTAAAAAAGGATTATGGCACTTGCATCATGCATCAAATGGTAAAACATCTTTCAGTAAAATTGCATAATTGATTCGTTAATTAATTAGTCTTTTTCATGGAAAAATATATATCTCGTTTCAAATAACTTAATCCTTTTTGAGCTTATTTGTCGTTAACAGTACATTTGTCTGAATGAGAAAATAAATAGAAAATATTATTTCATTTGATCTCACAAAAGCGATGTATTAAATAACATTTATTCTCGTTTCATTAGCGGGCATTTACTCATTTTGGGAAAACAAAGATAATACGAGTGTTATTTATTTATTTCTACTATTCTTTCTACTGATTCCATAGTGCATCTCATTTACTTTAATAGTAATTTCATCTACAAGTATAAAAGTGGCATCTAATAAAATACTCTAATTGTATGAAGCTAGTAAAGTTTTACCTACATTTTTTCTTTTCAATTATATTAAATGCTTTTAAAAAATATTATTTCATATAAAAAGGGGATTTTTTTTTATTTCCACATTTTAATGACAAATTTTCTTTCAGTTATTGTTATTGTTTGAGATAAAATTATTTGTAGAACATTACACATAATTTATTCTTTTAGAAAATTTAGTTCTATAAATTCAAATACATTTACATACATAACACCTAAAAACGAATAATTATGCTTGGCTTGTTAATTATCATAATAAAACGATGCACATTTAAATTTAAATGCTTAATTTAAATTTGGTTTCCTAAGTTAAGTTCATATGATACATATAACTATAAGAAATAAGTTTTCTGGAAGTGAAAATGTACTTTTGAATTATAATGAGTTTCCTCACTCACATCAACGATTCGTTATAATAATGAGTATATTTCAGTGGCGTAGCATAAAACAATATTAGATTTAAACAGAGTACTTTTAAATATAAGGTTAAGTTTAACAACTTTTATTTATTGCTCTGCTAACTTCGTTACATCTCATACTTTGGTAATATTCTTTTATATATACTTTACTTCAGATATGTCTACATAGTAATTAAGTTTTGCAGACCTAGTACTAACCCCTGGAGGTAGTATCACTTTTTAAGTCGGCACTATATAGGCAAAACCAATTATCGCAAGTAATTTTAACACCCAGTTTCCTCCCCAGAGGGAGGCACCTGAGCTCTAACGATGCAAATCTGCACTAGGATTTAATTTTGCCTAGAACACCCAAGCCAAACAGACACTCTATGGATTTTTTACATACCGTATAATCATACGGCATGACCACTGTCTATTTTCTGCATCATAAAATTCCGTCGACTTGGTATGGGTTCAAGCCTGAATCCTTGGATGCAGAAGGTTAGCGACAAACCAACCACGCCACCCAGCCGGCATTATGAAACTCCCTGAAAGTAGTTAAACAGAAAACAACATACCTTACTTACCAATATATACTCAAATATATAAGAAGTATTAAAAGATTATCATTTTTTTTTATTATGAATCAGTTAACATATCAGCTTTTATTGGCTTTGGCACTGAAATTAATTTGCAATTGAAATTAACGACTTTACTAAAAATACTTGTTAAAAATTGCTAAATAAAATGTTAGTTACTTAACTAAGGATGTCATTTAATTAGGAATTTTAATTTGCTTTGAGCACAATGTTGTGTAATTGCAATTTAAAATTCAATTTGAGAAAAAAAAAACATCTATTATTTTCTAAAATCAGTAACATTTCTTAGCACACGTTTCAGATTAAAAATATTTTTTCATTTAAACAGTCAACAAATAGTTCGATTTTTTTTCTTTTCCTGTTATATCACACGATTTTTTTCTTTTTTTTTAGTATAAAATTAATGTAATTATGGAAACAACTAGATTAAAAATCTTCAATTTTATTTTATTTTGATAACACAAATATGCCATTTAAAAAAATTAGTATTCATGTTTATGAAAAAATATAATGATATTGTTATATGAAAAATACTGTCAGCGGAACAGACAAATCAATCAGCAAAATAGTATAGAATATTCTACAAGTATTTCTGTGATACACATGAGATGCATTACTACACAGCATGAAGAAAAAAAAGATTGTAATATGTACCCAAAACAATATGTTGTGCTTTTACTAGAGATAAATTACGTGTCAAGTTTCAAAAGAGATAACTGATTAATGTTGTTAAAATCTTATTACTATAATACAGGAAATAAAAAGGTTCCTGATATAGTGTAACAAACGTAAAAACAAATTTTGATAAATTAATCTAGATATGAAAACATAATTTTACATAACATATTTTTTTAATTGTTTGTCCTCAATAACATAAAAAAATAAACCACAAAATGAGAGACACAAACTTTGTTTTAGATACTTTGTCAATCTATCAAAATTAAACTTTATTTCTTTTATAATAAATATCATACATTTATTTTCAATCTCAGTTAAATTTCTGGTGTGTCCTCTTTTTCTTCCTCAATCTTTCTAACCTCTAAATTGTTAATAGGTTTAGATATAGCAGGTTATTTCACCCATCAAGAAAGTCTTGACGTAGAACGATAAATTCATCTACTACATTCATCAGTTGCAACTGGTAATATCTCAAAGTAGACATCGCAGTAATCACTCAAATAAGTTTTGATATCTTTCATGGATATGCGATTACTTAGCGAAAACTCCTGGCCAAAATGTCTACCAATGAAATAAGAAGTATTATCAGGAACATTCCAACATTCCTAGGATGCTGAAAAGATTCAAAGGAAGAATTATGTACTTCTATAATGAAAAAGAGATCTTACATTGATTTAGTAACTATAAACTACATTGCAATTTTCATAAATTTTCAATACTCAATTAAAAAAAAATATAGTAGATTTATTGTTAAGAATTTTTTACTGTTATTCTTTCCTATAATTTAAAATTCTGTTCCATGTACTCAGATTATTATCCTATATAAAGTTTTGAAAAAGTTTTAATTAAAAATCCATAATAACTATTTTAAGAAAATATTCTTTTATGTGGTTTTATGATCATCAAATACTATAAAAATGAGTGTACAATGTGCGTGTTGCTAAAACTCAGAAATGAATTCCGGTATGAGGGACTATATCCCAAGGTTCTATCATCTATGAAGAAGATTCGTGTTTTTACCTGAATCGATCACTAAGCGGTGTTGCGGGGGCTTAAGGGGCATTGACGATATATATTCCCGTTTTTGAACTATTACCCCTAAAGACTAACATTTTAGTTGGATCTTCCTTTTCACGAATTAAGGGGTTGTAAAGGGTTATACCGTCAACCCACAAAGGAGGGCATTGTAGCGAAGTTAAGGGGAGCTACAAACTAGTATTACTGTTTTTGCTTGAACCACTGAACCTGGCATGGTACTAGCACTTTCATAGTAAAGGCCGCTATAAAAGGAATCTGAGAAAATGAACACCCAAGGAACCTTAAGATTACTTAAGGGACGTGAAAGGTAAATATTCCTGTTTTTGTGCTATTAGACTAACAGAATTTTGCAGGCACGTTTCCTTCATAGAGTAGATATCCTCTACAATAGTTTTTTTTCTTTCAAAAATTGACCCTCGAGGGGCTTAAATTGCATTATAGATGAGTAATGTGCACTCATTAAAAACTATTTTACACTTTTCTATAGATTTTTTTGCACTGGAGTTAACTCTCCTTACAATTCAACTATTATAAAAAGAAATGTTTTTTTGTTTTTAAATTAAAATTTGCAAAGAATGGGTGCTTCAGCTATTAGTAATATGAAAATGTGTTTGCTTAGTTACTTAAATGTGTATCAAACGGATTTGAATAAAAAATGTGGAAAAAAGTTCACTTAAAATTAATTCTGTTAAAATGCAAATCATGGACAAATGTTTGGTCAGCTGAGACAAATTAAACATTTTTAAGGAGAAAAATATGTTCCTTTTAAAATTTTAAGAAATATATAACCTTTTTAGATAAATAGTAAAGAAAATGTGTGGTAAAAAGGAAAAAAAAATCAGATTTAAAAGATGCATTTTTTGAAAACTTTTCATGCTGCCAATTACAAATGTGAAAATATGTTATGCTTAACCTCTGTTAACAGGATTCAGTGAGAGAATTAATTAACACCAAATTTTGATGCAACATGACGCATAATGACAATTTACTTTTATTTCTTTAACTACGGTCAAGTAACACCTGAGCAGGCGAGCCACTTTCTAAACTGAGTACTTTTCTGAGTACTTTCAGATTAAAGATATTTAACATGGAAGGACTCTGACACAACTGAAAAAAAAGGTAAGTAACCGCTGATTAAGAGTTCCTGACCATGACTCAGAGACCAGACCATAACCAGGTCGACGAAAATTAATTATATAAGAAATCAAAAAAATTCACTCTAAAAATTGACTATTAGTTATTCCCAGAGTTAAATACACTACATTTATTTTAAGAGGTCTCAGGGGTGCTAAATTTTTCTAGAGGTCTGAAAATATAAACAATTTTCAAACAGGTATAATTCATTTAAAATTAAATTTAACAAATTCGAATCTTTTACACATTATTTATAAAAGAATGGGGCTTCAGAAAAGTATAAAATGTTTAAAATATAATCATAATTTTAAAATTCATTAACATATGAAAATTCTATGATATTAAATATTAAGTATTTTTTGTGGTAGCACGCTATTTTACAAAATAGTAGCATCTGATGTATAAAAAATTCATGAGAATTATAAAATGCATCTATCTCTTTATAAGCCGTACCCTAATTTTTGGTATTATATGTCTTTTTGTATTTCAAAGTATTTGTAAAAACATTGCAATTTTAATGTTTTTAAAAATGTGTATTTTTTATTTATTAAAATATGTAAGTTATTGTTCTATTTTGTAAGCCAGCTACAGTGTAATGAGAATACGGTACCTTTATTATTATTCAGCTTATAGCTAGTAATTAAAGCTACTTCAATTTTGAAAATGAGATTACTTAAACACAAAAATGTAATAATGTTATCATAGAATTTTCATATGCTTGGTTTTAAAATTATGATTATATTTTAAACATTTTATACTATGGCAGAAGCCCCATTCTTTTATAAATACTGTTTAAAAAGATTTGAATCATTTAATTGAAATTTAAAAAATTATACCTGTTTGAAAGGCCAGTTTTTCATTTTCATACCTCTAGAAAAATTTAACACCCATGAGACCCCTTAAATTTAAATGAAATAATTCACATTTATTTCAAGCTTAAAAAATCCAAAGTACATTTTTTTAAAAATTGTATATACAAAAGAAAGCCAGCTACGTAACACACAGATTCGAAATCTATTGTAACTTTCATCTGCAAAAGCATCAAACAGCATTCTAAAGAAGATATATTTTCATTCAGTATTTAAAAAAATGCACAAAAAGAAAAGGTACGAATAATCTAAATATATTTGAAATATATTTCATACATTAGAAATCAAAATAAAAGAATTCACAAACGCTACAATATTATTATTATTATTATTACAAAAGTTCATCTCTCAAAGTTTTTTGTATAAATTACTTCTTTTTTTCCGTACATTGTTATTCAACAGAAATATTTATTACTATCATAAAATTCCTAGTTTTATAACTAACACAATGATTCAGGCGGCTAACTTACGCTCTCAGCAACACATAAATATAATGACCATCTACGGACACTTAGGGCTTGAAATAACCCAGATGCTGTAGTAGAATACTACATATTTTTGCGCCTATCATTTTGATAGCCGAATTTACGAAAATGGTTCCAGATACTTTTTTAGCTGCAATTACTTTTGCTAAGAAGCAGTTGAGAATAAATGCATATCAATAACTATTTTACAGGTATTGTGAAATAATCTATGTTGTATCTTTTAATACAAATTTAAATATATCAGAAAGAATCGTGGATATACAATCCGTTACAAGTTGAGATTTTAGGTACTATTATAATAATAATCCGGTCAGTTCCATATTTTTAAATATTTACAACAAATTTATAATTACTTTCATTCTATTTTTCGTAAAATAGTTAGTTGTTGTATATAATTGGAATACGAAACATACATTAACTGTTTAAAAAAATCGTTGAATTTCACAAAATTTGAAACATTTGCATGGTTTGGTAATATAGTGCCTTAACCAGGAGTGCGCCTCAAAGTTCAAAATCCGACCAATATACAATCATAATTTTCTATTTACCTTACTCTCTCACACCATAACAATGCGACGAATTCAATATTCTATACTTTGACACTAAAACCACGATACATTTAGCACTTAAAGGCCACCGGTGTATATAAACATCCACTTTGATTAGCGTTAATTTCCCAGGACGTATATATACATCTTACTGCAGTACGAACTTTCCTCTGCACTACTATCCATAAAATTATTCCGAAGGCTTTGGAATGCAATAAAAGGACAGTGACAATGTTTGAGAAGGATTTACTTATTTCAGATTATTTGCTTCTTTATTCTCATCCCCTATATTACATCACATACGCGTCCTACATTGAAATAAGTTGGCACTGGGAAGTGAATCTCATGGCTTTTGCAATCTGCGGTTAAAGTTAATTGCCAAATCGTACAAATTATAAAGATAAATGTTAATGTTTGTATATAATTTTATACATGCCAATCCCATGGGGTTACATGTAGTTATTAAACTTGCTCTGAGTATTGTTAAATTAGTTATAAAATACATTGCACATCACTGCTACATTTTTAAGTTCATTATATCAATGTAATTGTGTATTTTATTATTTTTTATGTCAGAATGTATTTTGTTTTTGTTACTTACAGTAAATTAATATATATTTTTTTAAATAGTCTTTTGTTTTTGACTTTTTAATATGCTCGCGCCCCCAAGGGAGCACATGCCCCACAGTTTGAGAAGCGTTGACAACTTTCAACATATAAAATAACAAACAACTAAAGATTACTCCAGCGCTTCTCAAACTGTGGTGCGCGCCCCCCTTGGAGGGCATGACTACTCTACGAGGGGGCGCGAGCATATTGAAGAAAAAGATTATTTAAAAAAATTATTAATTTACTGAAACTAAATAAACAAATTACATTTTAACATAATAAAATTATATATTTACACTGATATATTATACTTACAAATGTACCAGTGCTACATTAATATTTTATAATTAATTCAGCACAATACAAATTAAATTAAGTTTGTAATTACCAATGACTCATGAGATTTTCATATATAAAATTATATACTAGAATAACACTTAACTTTATCATTAGTACGGTTTATATTAATCACTACTACCGATTAAAAGTTACACCATTTAATGGGGAAGGAATAAAAACAAAAATATTGCAGAAATAAGTACATTCTTCACAAACATTGTCGCGTGCTTTTTGTTGTATTCCAAAACGCTTTGGAATAATTTTATAGAAAGCAGTGCGGAAAAGATCATTACTTCGGAACGACGTATATATATACGTGCGGGGGAAATTAATGCTTTGACAGAACTAGACACGTTTACATACATACGGCGGTGGCACTTAGAAAGTTAAGATTTTGTATCTTAGTTTTAGCGTATTATTAAATTCAATATTGTTATTGTATGATGGGGGGCGATGGAAATTTACAGTTGAATATTGGGTCACGAATATTGAAACTTTAGAAGCACTGGATTACTCTAACATATATATAAGGATACCCATCGTCCTCCTTCGGAAAGAGCTGTCCTTTTATAGGTTATGTTCTTCCTCAAAAAGAGATTGTCCTTTTACTTGCTCTCTTTGGATATTTAAAACTGATTCGACCTCCAGGTTAAACTATCTCCTCCTCAAGAATGCCAGGCCGATGTATTTATACTTGATGTGCAAAGTGTAACAGTTCAGCCACAGTTCTCTGTACCACAGTAACAGTTCACAAAATGAACACATACCATATGAAATTTAGTTACCCTTGTTGAATTTACGTTTTCCTGCCTGGAACTAAACTGAAGCTTTGAAAGAGTTTTTACAATTCATAATCGTTTTTGGACAAGTGAGAAATCAAAATTGAATGTTAGTACTTTGGCTGCAACATTTATCATAAAAATCTACATGAAGGATATTTCTTGCTGTGAAATTTTCATTACATTTAAGAAAATGATATACAGTGAAAATCATTTAACACGAAACTCAGAGGACTGAATATATTTTCGTGTTAAGGGATATTGCTAAAAACTACATAAATTCAAAGAAATTAATTTCATTTACATAGATATATGTAAATGAATGTACAATCGAAACACTCTATATAACGAACTCTAAATGGCGAATTTTTTCTATACAGCGAACTTTTCCTGGAACCTTGAACATTTCACGATTTTCTTTGGCAAAATAACCTCTCTACAGTGAAATTACATTTCTATATAACGAACTTTCCTTTTGTGATTCAATTCTTGTTTCCATTTTTTTTAAATTATTTCTGAAAAATTTCCAAATTATTCTCTTTTTAATACGATATAGTGGTCATAAATCTTGTTGGTTTTTAAGATCCTACTCGCCTAGAGCAATACAGTTCTGGACGGTTCATCCAAATTGCAACCTTTATTTATTTACCCTGACTCACTAGAAACACCTTTGATATCCTCTTTCAAACTCAGTGCTTAGTGTCCCCGTGGTCTAGTATAAAATAATGTATATAGTTTAATATTACTTGGGTTTTAAATTATAAAATGTCCTTAAGGGGTCTCAGGGGAGTTAAAAAATGTTTCAAAGGAAGCACAAAAATATAAACTTAACTTTCGACTAGAAATAATTCTTTGAGGTTAAAATGAAATAATTTTGAGTTTCCCTTTCACATTTTTATAAAAAGGAATAAAGTTTCAAAAAAGTATAAAATGTCTAAAAATATAATCATAATTTTTAAAATAATAAGCACATAAAAATAAGAAAAATTTTTGTAAGAAATAAATTGTAAAGTTTTACGACGCACATGATATTTTCTGCAATTATTCTAATTACTAATAATAAGTTGATTTATAAGAGTCAAATATATCTTTATTACATTGTGTGGCTTGTACATATAAATAGAATATAAAAATAAATTTTTAAAAATAAAAAGTACATTTTTAAATTTTTTAAAAAATTCAATTTTTGAAATTGTTCAAAAATTAAAATTTATAATACTATAAATAGCTGGGATTTGAAAGATTATGATAGAGTTTATAATTCTGTAAAGTTTTATACATCAAAGTATGATAGTTTTTTTGAAACGCAATGCGTAAGTGAAAAAACACAAGCCTGAGAAAGGCTTTAAGTTTTAAATTAAATTTAGAAAATAAATTTTAAAACTTACATGCTAAATGCTCAGGATCATAAGATATGCTTTCCTGTGCTTAAACAGCTCATTTCTTTAGTCTTTTTAATTTTTTGGCTCTGCGAGCTTCAAAGATGATGCTAAAGCTCCTCTTTCTTGACGTAAAGGATTCGACGGTGTTACGTTCAGCCAGGGACACTGGCTTATTTTGTTAATTTTAAAATCAAATTTCTCTAAAATGAGAAATAAGTATTTGATTTCCATCATTAAAATGCTGGTTTGCTAGATTTTGCAACAATCTCTGCAATCTGAAGACTAGAACCAATCGTCTTAGGACAAAACTTCCAGATTAATGAATTTAAACTTTCATTAGGATTCTGTGTCTTACTCTAAGCATTTCTTCCAGGGTGCGGATGGGGATAAGTCTGCAAATACAGGCTTAATTACATCTCGAACAGCTTTAGCAACTGAGGGTTTGTGTTTATACTTTTCCTAAATTATCATTAATTGCAGCATTGTACTTACACCATGTGACATTTGGTTGTAGGACAAAACCAGTGCATCGGTTCATCATCAGTGCTGCAGAAATGACCTAAACAGCAAATGGCTTTCCGCATTTCCATATTACACTGAGTAGAATTGCATCAGATAGCATTACCACTGGTAGTGCGCAAGCTTATCAATTAAACTATCCAGTTAGCCTACCTTTACCGCCTATGGTTTTACCATCCAAGATAATTTCTCTTTTTTTACCATATACTAATTTAAACTACAAGTCTTGTACCCATTCTCTTTTGCACATGGCCTACATTCTATTTTCTAAATAAGATGGTCATCGCCATATAGCTTGTTTTTCAAGGGCATTGAATGTTTTGTGTCGCCATCTCCTATGTAGTTCAAATATTTCAGGTTGTGAAGCTTTTCTGATCGATTAAAAATCCTCAACATCCCGTCAACCTCCATCTTACCCGCAGAACTGAATAATTTTTCATGAAATCTTGTAAACCAGCATTTGTGATACGGGCGTAAATGTGCGGAATGGTTGGCATTTTTATTACGGTACATACTCAATCAACGATGAATGTCCTCTGTTTTCCAGGTCCCCATCACCGCTTACCGTTAAAAGGTTATCAGATAACGAAGAATTTTCTTCGACAGTTGCCCTTTTCATGCTTTCTTCGGCGACTTCCTTCTCTTAACAAGTGAAAGTTTATTAGTAATAACATCACTTATGATTTTTTGTTCAAGGATTAGGAAGACTCATTACAGCACAAAAGTTTTTAATGACTCCAAGCCTTGGCCTATGCATCTCATTGCTAAAATAGATCTTCTGTTAATTTCTGGAGCATTATTTTTTTTTATTCCCAGTGTTTTCACAATAGCAGAAAGTATAAAACATTCCCACAGTTTTACAATGTATTTCAAATTTCAGACATAAACCACAGAGTGGACTTTTCATTAATTGTTAATTGTTTATGACATTTTAAACAGCATGATACTTTGATAAAATAGAGCTAAAAGGTTGAAGCCAAAATCAAATACGATATCCTTTGAAATTTTCCCTTACCTTAACAAGATTTGACTGACTTTAATGAAGTCTGAATTCCTGAGATTTTATTACTGGAGCTTACACTTGCTTGTATCTCTCCTTTCTGCAACATGTGTGTGAGGACATACCTTCATGAATTGGTTCTATCTAAATCTTTTTTTCTTGGACGTTTACCTGAAGGTCTGCGATGTACATATTTTCCATTTCAAATTTAGAGATAAATAATGCTTTAAATTTTGAAAACGATTTTAAACAACGTGCTAGCATTACCAAAACAGAATGAAAACACATTAGAAAGAATGTGTTGAGTTGCAAAGCTACTTCTCATTCACCCAAGTGTTTAAAACAACATTGAGGCTTTTTAAAAACTGAAAAATGAAACGTATGTGGAAATTAAGAATAAGTGGGCGTGACATGTGTCCATTTTAAATACTCTGTTATTAAATTGCACGATTTGGAATTTTTTTTTGAATAACTCTCAGCGAAGTTTTGTAGTACTATCACATGGTTGGTATAAAAAATGATGTCTAAAAGAAAACTGAGGGAACAACATATATTTTTCGAAAATTCGAAAAGAATCCGGAATTAACACCCTGGACCCTTAAAAATGCATTAATTTTTGTATAGGTATTTTCTTCTTATTGAAAATACAGTAGAGATTCTTCGACATTCTTTTTTTTCCTGTTTTCTTTACGGTTTTCTTTCTTTTCCCTTCTTTTTTTGATGGGTAGATATATAAAAATTTACATATATTAATTTAAATAAAAATATGTGAATAATTACTTTTTTTAATATATAGTGTTTATGATTTGTAATTTGTTTTATGTGGTTTTATAAAGAGTATTTTAAAGATGAACACTCTATACTAACTTCCAGATCTTCACTGCTGAACTTTTTCCTGGTTACTTGACTTGCTAACTTTATATAAGGGTCTAACTGAATTTAATAAAAGTATTTCAAACATTTCCGGTAATTCATTTAATCTCAAGTTATTCTCTCTTTTAACACATTTTATGGGGGTCATAAATCAGAACCGGTTTTTATTAGATCTAAACTCAGCGAAAGACATTAGAGTTCACGGACGTTTCATTCAAGAAGTGCAACCATTAACTCCCCCATTGCCCAGTTCTTTGAAACATCTTCGATATCCTCTTCCACCCTCAGTGGAATTTGTCCTGTATACTCATGTTCTAATTATAAAATAAAAATATTTAATATAATTTAGCGTAACACAAATTATATATAAAAAATGTCATTTAAATTCATTAATTTTAGTATGAAATTATTTTTAATAATGAAAAATACAGTGACATTATTTTTTCTTGTTTTTCCTTACCCAGTTTTTCTTTCTTTTTGATGGATAAGATATACAAAACAAGGGCTTATAAATTAATTCTTTATAAAAAATGTAAAAATAATTACTATTTTAAATATGTGGTATTTATGAATTTAAAATTAGTTTTATTTTGTTTCTAAAATATATATTAAAGATGAACCTCTCTATAACGAATTTCCCATATAACGAACTTTTTCCGGGATTTAGCGACTACGTTATGTAGGAATTTGACTGGATTAAAGGGTGTAGGCGTAATTTGTGTTTTATTGCTTGAATTACTACAACGTTTCATATATTTAGGATGCATGTTTCCATACATTTTGATCTTTTCAATGTAAAAAACTGGTCACTATAATAAACATGATATGTTAACACTTTTCAAAGTTCATTTAGCTCTTTCTTTGAACTAAAATATTTAATTTACGTTATTGGATTAGAGATGCTTCGATTTTTGTACTACAAGACATGTAAAAATAAGTCTTACATTTTTTTTTTTTAAAAATGTATTTAAATAAATATTTGTATCAAAATGAATTTTCTGTCTGAAAGTATATTCGAAATTTTATATAAAATTCATATTTATTATTGTGATTAAATTCTGTTCTGGAAATGAGTTTACATATTTAAACAAACTGTCTTATTTAAAAACTTTACAGGTCTAAATATTTTTATTTTTGTATCATACTATACCGGATTAAAAAATGTGGCAAAGGGCATATACATATAGGCTTTGTTGCGGAATTTTATTTTTTAGAAAATCGTACGGTAAGGAGTCAAAAAGTAACTTAAGAACGAGCCAGTGATAAACTTAACTGCAACTCAGCAAATCTACTAGCTTTTCATAAATTATATGCTGTTGTTATCAGTTTTTAAAATCTTAGAATTTGTTCTAAAGAATAATATATTTTTGAATAAAAACAGAGCATTATTATCTCGTTTAAAGTAAATTTTGCTTTCCCCAAGACCTAAATATTTTAAAACAAAATATGTCATGTAACGTTAATTTATTATTTCAATGGGAGGGTAAAATAAGGAAAATTTGAGAACCATAAATATAATGACCATCTACGGACAGGGCTTGAAATAATCCAGATGTTGTAGTAGAATACTACATATTTTTGCGCCTATCATTTTGATAGCCGAATTTACGAAAATGGTTCTAGATACTTTTTTAGCTGCAATTACTTTTGCTGAGAAGCACAGTTGAGAATAAATGCATATCAATAACTGTGTTACAGGTAATGTGAAAAAATCAATGTTTTATCTTTTAATACAAATTTAAATGTATCAGAAAGAATCGCGGATATAGAATCCGTTACAGGTATCCGTTGAGATATTAGGTAATATTATAATAATAATCCGGTCAGTTCCATATTTTTAATATTTACAACAAATTTATAATTATTTTCATTCTATTTTTTTCAGTGAAATAGTTGGTTAATTTTTATATAATTTGAATACGAAACATGCATTAACTGTTTAAAAGAATTCGTTGAAATTCACAAAATTTGAAACATTTGCATGGTTTGGTATTATAGGGCCTTTTTACCCAGTGCTTCTCAAAGTTCCAATATCCACGACCCAATATACAATCATAATTTTCATCGCACCCCTCTCACACAATAACAATGCATTGAATTCAATAATATTCTATACTTTGACGCTAAAACTACGATACGACCTTAAACTCTTAAAGGTCACCGGTGTATATAAACGTCTCGCTGAGTCAAAGCGTTAATTTCCCAGGACGTATATATACGTCTTACTGCAGTACGAACTTTCCTCTGCATTACTATCCATAAAATTATTCCGAAGGCTTTGGAATGCAATAAAAGGACCTTGACAATGTTTGAGAAGGATTTACTTATTTCAGATTATTTGCTTCTTTATTCATCCCCCCCAATACATCACATACGCATCCCTACATTGAAAATAGTTGGCACTGGGTAGTGAATCTCATAACTTTTAATCTGCAGTTAAAGGATTAATTATAAATCGTACAAATTATAAAGATAAATGTTAATTTTTGTATATAATTTTATATATGTCAATCCCATGGGGTTACTTGTAATTATTAAACTTGCTCTGAATATTGTTAAATTAGTTATAAAATACATTGCATATCACTGATACATTTTTAAGTTCATTATATCAATGTAATTGTGAATTTTATTATTTTTTATGTCAGAATGTATTTTGTTTGTTTACTTACAGTAAATTAATATATATATTTTTTAAATAGTCTTGTTTTTGACTTTTTAATATGCTCGCGCCCCCCAAGGAAGCGCATGCCCCAAAGTTTGAGAAACACTGACACAACTTTCACCATATAAAATAACAAACAACTAAAGATTACTCTAACATATATATAAGGATACCTATCGTCCTCCTTCAGAAAGGGCTGTCCTTTTATAGGTTATATTCTTCCTCAAAAAGGGTGTCCTTTTACTTGACCTCCTTATGGATATTTTAAAACTGTTTCCTTAAAACCTCAGAGTTAAAATATCTCACTCACTCAGAGATGCCAGGCCGATGTGTTATACTTGATGTGCAAGTGTAACAGTTCAGCCTGGTTCTCTGGCCTGGTAAAAGTTCACAAAAATGAACACATACCATACGAAAATTTAGTTACCCTTGTTGAATTTACGTTTTCCTGCCCTGGAACTAAACTGAAGCATTTGAAAGAGTTTTTTACAATTCATAATCATTTTTGGAGAAGTGAGAAATCAAAATTGAATGTTAGTACTTTAGCTGCAACATTTATCATAAAATCTACATGAAGGATATTTCTTGCTGTGAAATTTTCATAACATTAGAAAATGATATACAGTGAAAAGCATTTAATACGAAACTCAGAGGACTGAATATATTTTCGTGTTAAGGGATATTGCAAAAAACTACATAAATTCAACAAAATTAATTTCATTTACATAGATATATGTACATGAATGTACAGTCGAGCCTCTATGTAACGAACCTCTAAATGGCGAATTTTTCTATACAGCGAACGTTTTCCTGGAACCTTGAACATTTCACGATTTTCTTCGTAAAATAACCTCTCTACATTGAAGTGCATTTTCTATATAACGAACTTTCCTTTTGTGATTCAATTCTTGTTCTCCATTTTTAAAATTATTTCTGAAAAAATTTCAAATTATTCTCTTTTTAATACATTTTATGGTGGTTTTATTAGATCCTAACTCACCTAGAGCAATACAGTTCTGGACGGTTCATCCAAGTGCAACCTTTAACCCCCATTGCCGAGCTCACTAGAAACACCTTCGATGTCCTCTTTCACCCTCAGTGTTCTAATTATAAAATAATGTATGTTTAATATTACTTGTAGGTTTTAAATTATATAAAATGTCCTTAAAATGCATTAATTTTAGTATAAAATTTTCTTCATATTGAAAATACAGTAAATTCTACGACATTTTTTTTCCTGTTTTCCTTGCAGTTTATCTTTCTTTCCTTCTTTTTTGATGGGTAGATATATAAAATTTACATATATTAATTTAAATAAAAAGATGTGAATAATTACTTTTTTTAATATATAGTGTTTATGAATTTGAAATTTGTTTTATGTGGTTTATAAAGTATTTCAAAAGATGAACTTCTCTATAACGAATCTTCCATATAACGAACTTTTACGGAATTAGCGACTTCTTTATATAAAGGTCTAACTGAATTTAATAAAAGTATTTCAAACATTTCAGTGATTCATTTAATCTCAAGTTATTCTCTCTTTAACACATTTTATGGTGGTCATAAATCTAGAGAACCGGTTTTATTAGATCTTAACTCGGCGAGAGCAATAGAGTTCTGGACGTTTCATTCAAGAAGTGCAACCATTAACTCCCCATTGCCCAGTTCGCTGGAAACATCTTCGACATCCTCTTCCACCCTCAGTGGAGTTGTCCTGTATACTCATGTTCTAATTATAAAATAAAGTATGTTTAATATAATTTGTATGCTTTAAATTATATATATATATATATATAAAATGTCATTTAAATTCATTAATTTTAGTATGAAATTATTTTCTTAATATTGAAAATACAGTGACATTATTTTTTCTTGTTTTCCTTGCAGTTTTTCTTTCTTTTTTGATGGGTAAGATATACAAAACAGACATAAATTAATTCTTTATAAAAATGTGAATAATTACTGTTTTCAATATGTGGTATTTATGAATTTAAAATTAGTTTTATTTTGTTTATAAAATATATTAAAATATGAACCTCTCTATAACGAATTTTCCATATAACGAACTTTTTTCCGGGATTTAGCGACTACGTTATATAGAGTCCCGACTGGATTAAAAGGGTGTGAGCGTAATTTGTGTTTTATTGCTTGAATTACTACAATTTTTTATATATTTACGATGTAATGTTTCCTTACATTTTTGATCTTCTTTTTAATTGTAAAAAACTGGTCACTATAATAAACATGATATGTTAACACTTTTTCCAAAGGATTCATTTAGCTCTTTCTTTGAACTAAAATATTTAATTTACGTTATTGGATAAGAGATGCTTCGATTATGTGGTTTTTAGAACATATAGAATAAGTCTTACATTTTTTTAAAAAAATGTATTTAAATAAATATTTGTATCAAAATGAATTTTCTGTCTGCAAGTATATTCGAAATTTTATATAAAATTCATGTTTATTATTGTGATTAAATTCTGTTCTGAAATGATTTACATATTTAAACAAACTGTCTGATTTAAAAACTTTACAAGTCTAGATATTTTATTTTGTATCATACTATACAGGTTAAAAAATATTTAACAAGAATATACATATAGACTTTGTTGCAAATTTTTATTTTTCATAAATTGTAATAATAACATTGTTATCAGTTTTTAAATCTTAGAATTTGTTCTAGAAGACAATATATTTTTGAATAAAACAGAGCATTATTATCTCGTTTAAAGAAAATTTTTCCCAAGACCTAAATATTTTATAAACAAAAATATGTCATGTAACGTTAATTTGTTTCAATGGGAGGGTAAAATAAGGAAAATTTGAAAACCACATTAAATTAATTGTCAATTCATTTTCAAATACCGTATCCAATTTTTTTAATGAAAGAATAATCTATTCAACAGTTACAGAATTATTTGTGGATTAGATTTCCTTTTAAATTTCGCAAAAGTAAGCTGAATTTGAAAAAAAAAAATTTGGCCATTTTTTAAAAAGTGAAGAGAAATATTTTTTTCTAAATTTCTACACATATAGAATCTAAAATAGAATGAGTTTTTTAAAAGGCATTACTCAAAACATTTACACTATTATAACCTTAACTCACTGTCTGAGATTTTAATATTCTTCCTGTCAAAATTTTGATTTAAAATATTTTAATTAGTTCAAGCAAAGAAAGTTAAAAAGAAGTATAGAGTATTATTTAAAGTTTACTTTTAAGGTGCTTTGCATCGAAAATGAAGATCATTGAATTCATTGCCTTTGAAATTTGAGATTTTGAATTTTATTTTACCGTGCAATAAAGTATGAAAGATACCAAATATATATTTAATGGGAAAGCAATAGATAGCATATAATCTAAATAAAAATTTATAGCTACTTAGTATATAAATAATTATTAGCTATATATATATATATATATATATATATATATATATATATATATATATATATATTCGTGTGTGTGTGTGTGCTAAATAACTATAAATTTCTAAATAAGCAAAGCAGTAACAGAAGTAAAACTGGACAGCATAGGCAAGAGATTATACACACATACACACACACATAGCACACGTGTGTATGTATTGATTGATTTTTGAATGACTAATTTCTCTGAAATCTAATTGATATTTTGATAAACTAACATTGACTTAAGAATCAGTTCCATTGATTTAAGAATCAATTCCATGTTTCAGACAATATTTCAAGAATTATTTTAAAGCTATTCAATGTCCTCAAAATATTTCACTCACGTACAAAATATTTCACCAATCAGATGTATTTCTTTTGTTGTATAATGAAGACCACATTGGTTGTTGTAATCGATCAATTTGCTTACATTTTAATATTTATACCAATAAGGTGTAAAGTTTTCAAGCCGAACTCCTCTGCATTAGTCTTGCCGTAAAAGTTATTCAGACTCTCTCCACCAAGGCGGAAGTCTCAACTTTTTAACTTTATCAAATTGTTCTCTTCACTTCATTCTTTGAGCAATGCAAATTCTACAGAAAAACTTCTTGTGGAGTTTCAGTCTATTTTGCACAACCTTGAAGACTGTGGCATCCACTTTTCTTATGTTCGGGGCCATAGTGGAAATCTCGGCAATGAGAAAGCGAACCAGTTGGCCAAAGAGGCAACTTGCCAAGATATGGACCTTTCGATGTCTGTGTCATTGTCCCACTGGGAGCAATTAGCTAGGGAAAGAACTGTTTCCTCCTGAAATAAGAATTCTTGGCCTCACTTAAAACTTTGTGGACTAAAAATTTTTTTCAACCATTTATCAACGACTAAAATGTAAGAAATTTGTTATCATTTTAAGTTGCGTCAGATTCTTACTGGACATGGAAATTTTAAGAGCTATTTATCAGGTTTAATTTAATTGGTAATATATTTGTTCTTATGGTCTGGATGCTGAAACCACGGAACATGACTTGTTGTATTGTAATCCATATTTTTGTAAGAGAAAAATTTTAAAAGGTGTTCAAACGTTTAGGTATTTCTGGCTCCCTGTTTTGTTTTTGTTGGTTAATTGTACTGAACGCCGTAATGTGTTAAAAAAATTTGTTTACTCGTATAGATTTTTAAAGTTTTATAGAGGAACCTCTTTCTTTATATTTGTATATTTCATCCCTTCCTTTTATTTTATATTTGTCTCTTAAATTTATTTTTAATTTTGTTTTAAATTTGATAATGATGTTACCACTTACGTCTGTAAGCCTCATGTTATGCAATGTGGAGCATGAGGAGTTTTGCAAATAAATTCATTTAAAAAAAATAGGCGTAAAAAGAACATTTCTCTTTCTTAAGATTTATTAAATGTATATAATAATTTAATTTTTTTATGAATAGTTATATCCATTGTATTGTCTAATGCATTTAACGTTTAACTGGAAATAGTTGTCTTAAATATAGGCAACACCCAAATCCAAGTTATGCTTCCATCAGTTAATGGATGGAAAATGATAAGAATAGAAAAATTATTATTAAAAAGAAAGGATTTTTCTTCTTTCGAAAATTTTGCGTTTATACAGTAGAAGGAACGTTGCGTTAAAAATTCAGGATAGTGATTCTTTTCTAGATTTATTTCCGTGAACTTTTTAACGTGAAACTTTTACCAACATATGCATTGATAATGACAATAGAGATTAAATAGTGTAACATGATTGATTGATAATAAATAATGTACAACATATCATTACAGATGGTACTCTGCTTTAGAAAAGAAATCAATAAAACTTCATTTAGATAACACATGTATCATTTTTTTTCGTGTCGAAAGTTTGATATTACAAATAGATAACATCAATGAGAAAAGAAAGAAAACCATTGTTAGATTAATCACTGATCATCTTCAAAATTTTGAGTATATTTTCCCCAACATTTTTAATTTATTTTTATATACATTTTTAAAGTATGTAGGTGCATTTAAGTGGTTATCGCATAGACAGGATACATTTTTAATTCAAATAAAATCAATCCATTTAAAAATTTATACATTTTTGCATTTTGTTGAATTTTAGATTGCATATATGATCTTTTATGACAAATAAAGCTAACAAAAAGTTCAGTGTTCGAATATTTTATCCTGAAATTAATTTTATTTAGAATTTTTCTTATAACAAGTGCAAACTTGAAAGTTTTCAGAGCATTATTTTTCATGAATTTATAAATATTTAAGTAAAGTCAACCGAAACTCCTGGATTCAAGTTATTTTATCATGATAAACGTATAAAATAGGTAATTATATAAAATGTTTTATCGTGCGTTCTCATTAAAAAGATAATTAAGGACATTCAAGGAAAAGAACATTTCTTATGATTCACCGGAATATTAATCTTCCATGTGAGTTGGGACTCCAGATGGTCTTACGTAACTTAATGGCTACTAATTTAATGCAAGAATATAATACCTAATACAATTTCACAAGTCCGGGGGACTGTTTTCTCTTGTTCCAGTTTACAAACAGTTAAATTTAACGATACGTAATGAAAATGCATCTTACAAGATACCAGAAACTAAACAGCTATATAGTGGGTCCCCAACGTATATTAAAATAAGGGAGTGATATTATTGAATTCCTGAACTTTCCGTAATGAGGAAGAACTATAGAACCCATTCCCTTAATAGCTTCCAACTTCCTTTCTCAATGATGAGTATAATTAGAAGGGCTTAAATGTATGAGGTGCAATTGTGGAACATTTGAAGCATGAGAAACATTTTTAAGAGAAATTTCTGGTGAGATAGAAAAGTAACGAAAAACATGTATTGATTATTCAAAACAGTAATGCAATCTAGAAACTAATGGAATAAGTAAATCTAGAGAAAATATGTGATTAATTATTTAAATCAACTAATATTTTGAAAAAAAAAAAATGAGAATATACTTAAAAATGATTAATTATTCAAATGTAGATGACTTTACCTAAAATTCTATTATAATGTCACGATTGAATATATTGTAGCCAATTTAATTATTTACTTGTAACATAAAAGTAAATTATTTTTCAAATTAGAATCAGGTAAAATATGATGATTTTAAAATATCTTGAATGCCTACAAATTTAAATAAATAATAGTATACATAATGAATAAATTTAAAAATATATATCTCAAGATTTTCCTTATATTTTAATTCAATTTGAATTTTTCCTTATAAAACGCTGATAATATGAGTATATTTATATTTCATTAAAATCTTAATGATAAATTCAGATTGAAATATTTTAAGTTTAAAAATGATTTTTTAAATAGACAAACCAAACAAAAGTAAATAGCCATTTTTAGTCAAAATTTATTGTTCAATATATAGGAAAGATAAAATAAACTGTTTTCAAATTAAACACAAATAATTTTGAATAGTAAATGCTTGATAAATAGTGAACTTAGAATTAAATTAGAATTTCTTTTGTAATATATTTTTAAATCAATCATTAAGGATAACTTGATATCTTGTATTTCAAAATAACATCTGTAAATCAAGCAAACAAATGAGCAAAAAACGTATAAAATCACCATAATGTAAATTCCAAAAATATAATTAATTTAAATCTCAAATATCCAGACTTAAAATTGTATTTTCGGAATACATAATGATGCTCAATAATTAAATGAAATAGGAATGTAATTTGAAATATAATATCCCTTTTTATACCTTTTTTCATAATATTCCCTAATAACACGATATTAAATAGGTGTAAATGAAATTTTTATATCATTATGTATTATTCTTACTTAAACTCTGCATTGTTAACTATTATATCTATATAAATCAGTAGTAAAAAGTATTATACTAAAAAGAAACGAAAAAAACATAAACATATTATTTTCTTTTAAACTCGAAATAACAATTTTACAGCTATCTTTTAACGTTCAAGAAACAAATTTTAAAATAGTTCCTACAAAGATATTACAATTTTTTTCTCTAAATCTTTGCTAAAAATGTTAATATCTTACATAACTCATTTGTAAAATTTGCTGAATCCATTGATGTTTGTCTCTCAAAGTAAGAAAAAATTAAAATACTTATATTTTTTATTCGGTAGGTTGTAAATAATGCAAATAAGTAAAGGTGATTATATTCCTCATTTTATGGAATTCAATGAAAACATTATTGTTTTCGTAATATAATATATGAAAAGGTTAATAAACGAATTTCTGTTGTTTTAAAATATTTAGATGAATTGTAAGATAAATTTGGAATAAAAAATCTTATATATATATATACATATATATGTTGCAAAATATTAAAAAATATCTCCATTTTTTTTTTATAAATTGTAATTTATATGAACAAACAATATGAACGTAAAACCCTTAAAAGGAAGCATACTACAAAACCTATATAATTATAATTGATATGAAAAATTAAATTATTTATAAGAAATCGAAGATCCATAGATTACAAAACTAAAATTTTTGTATAAAATTCTTCAAGTTCATTAAATTTATTTAATCAAAGAAATCGTGAATACTAAGTCTACTGTCGTCTGTTTTAAGGATTTTTCTTCTAAAACTTTAGCAAATAATCATCATGATGACTCTCATTAGAGTGTTTTCTTAATTTCCCATTCCAATTTCACAATTTCTGTTAAAGGACATGAATTAAAAGAAAATAAATCCAACGAAATATTTTTACATTTCTTATACAAAACATAATGTAAAAGATTTGTTGCAAATTAGCGAGTGCGAGTTTGAATTTACGTTAGAGATTTCAAACAGTGGAACTTCGAATTGTTTACTGTCAAGGGGCAAATTGTTTCAAAGTATTATTTTGGTATAGTATTGGTAGGGTTTAGTAAGACTTTGAAGAAAGGAAGGTCAATATTCTAAACTTCAGTTACGTAATCGTAGATCCGAATATACAGAAAATGTGTATTAGAAGAGCAAGAGAATAAATTTTAACTGACCCAACCATAGTGTTAATGAACCATTATGAGCATGCATAACTACCACCAATTCTCCACCAGACTTGAATGTGAATACCTTAATATTGCAGTTAGAATGGTGATTAATCTAGAATGACAATTCCATGCCCTTCGCTTACACATACTCAACATTCAAGTACCCTTTGTAGCTTCACACGTCTCCAGTTTACAGTAAAAGATAAATGCAGTAATAATAGAATTTGGAAATTATCTATCTCTGAAAAGACATTGGGTCGTATGGCCTACACATATTATTGCGCAACAAACTCCAGTTCTAGCGTTATAGGGATCATGATTTCACAATATGATACGTTAAAGGGCGATGCACAACATACCAATCGAGTTATGTGGTTTCTACAATCATCCTCATCAATGTTTTTTCCTGCTACAATAGATGCCATGTTCGTAGTGTTGTGTTTTGATTTTATATAATAAGAACACCGATTTTTCTTGTAAAGAAATTCCTTAGTCTCTGTAGCTTACAATACTTAATCTCTACAATTAATTTTTAAATAAATCCAACTAAGAAATGTGCTCTTCTGTATTCTTCAATGAAGTATGTAGGGGTTACATCAAAATAATAATCAAAATTAACTACTTTTCCCACTGTTCAACTAATATAGAGAAGAGTTATATATTACTTTATTATTTACTGAATTTCGGTGATACTTAAAGTAAAATCCGTTTTTTTTCTATAAACTGGCTACATTTTGCTGTGAATTCTGTACAGTAATCATAATATTTAATTTTCAGAAACTACTAGAATCAATCATTATTTAAAGAGTATTTCCATTTACATTAAATGTATAATGAAATATCTTATTAATATTATATATGGTCTTACTATATTTAAAGATGTTACCTCTATAGTTATGGTCAAAGGCAGTACTGGAGTCACAGACTAGTGGCGGGCGTGTCATGAGTTTGAGCCCTAGTACCACTGAAGACACGCCATTTAGAGGGTTAGAGGTGCGTATTAAATTTGTCTGTGAAATGAGACTCAGTCTTTCATCGGTACTGTGTTGAAGTTTAGAGATGCGTTACCAGAATATGTTTCATACTCGTCACTTAACCGGGGTCCAAAATTAGAAGGTACGTGGCCAATAGTTCCCGTGTTATTTCATAGCCTAACATTAATAAGCACTCACTTGTTCCTATACTTAACATAATCTTCCTTCTTTGAGTGATAAATAGATGTTCACTTAATTTTCTTAAAACTCAATAAAGAAAATGATTCTTTGTCAAGCTTCAGAACGATCTTATAGTTTCAGACAAATTCATTTACAAATCCTTTAATTATTTGCTGAAATAAATACACTGAAAAGTAAAATCCTTTGTAATGAAACACGCACAGATTCATTAATTATTGCTATATAAATGAATTTCAATGAAAAAAACCCCTTTTATATTGTGTAAAATAATATTTTAGTCTCTCAAGGAAAATAATTTTTCTAAATATATTATTCTTTCTTCCAAAGAGCTTTAATTTTTAATTTAGTGCACTTAAAGTAACTGTATGAAACATGTTATCTCTAAAAATTTATTTGAAGGAAAACTTATTAAATTATTCAATAATATTTAAAACACATTAAGGTTTGAAGCTGTAAATCAATTTTATATTAGCTAAAGAGCTTTCTAAATTTGATATTTTACTTAAAAAACAAATTACTTATTAGTAAATGTGTTATTTAAATTTAGCAAAATGTTCGAAAGCTCTCATTAAATGTCCTCCAATCCTTATAATTTATTTACAGAAAAAATCAAAATTAGTGATAATAATTTTACAACTTTAGATAAAAATATTTTAAAAAAAATCTACATTTAAAGATTATAATTACACATTTGTTTTATCCCTTTAGGCTTCATTGGCATTTATAAGACGTTTCTGGTGTTACATTAGGTGTCAAGAAACGCACTCTGGCAGGTGTTTTAACTTATAATTTATTGAATACAAACTGTTGTTGTTAATACATTTTTACAATCTGATCTACATGGAAAGCCAATTCACGTATTCTAACTTTTTTATTATCAAGCAAACAGTAAATGGTTAAGAAAATGAGAAATTTGTACTATTTCAAAAATATAAATTTAGAAAGCAAGGAATATAGTTGTTCTTTATTTTCTCAGGCATTCGTCTTTAAACGTTTCAATCGCGTACTTCTAGAACAAAATTATTTATAAGTATCTAGTTATAAATACGTGTGAGTGTGCCAGTAAAAGACTTCTTTTTTTACCTTACCTTAAGTATCACTATGTTTACCCCAATTAAGAAATCAATGTTCAAAGGAATCGAGGAATATTTAAGGCAAAACTTCAAAAAATTGTATTTCTTACGCTGTAAATAATTTAAAAGCATGATTGTAAATTTGTGACTTAAAAATGAAACGAAATGCAAAAATTTATGTTAATTATATGCAATTATACATTCTCAATTGAATAAAAACAAGTGTTCCCAAATGTGCCTAAGCAACTCGTTAATTCTTTAAGCAGTAATTTTTTTTACATCAAATTTTACAAAAAAGGACGTTATCTATTTGTTTTCTCACACGGTTTTTATACTAAATGTTTGCTTTTTTTTATAAGAACACTCTCTCTGTAAGTAAGGAAAAATGTTTCTCATATATCTTAAAATAATTTATTTCATACTTACAAAAAATTTCATGTTCGCATTTCTTTTTCAAATGGTTGATGATTTTGTGCATATATATATATATATATATATATATATATATATATGCGCATACAATTTGAGACGTGGTGTAAAGCTCAATCTTACATTGCAACGAGGGTGATAGAATATTAACGTCGCACACTGTTAAGTTACATGGGGGCTTTTGGCGACGAACCACGTAATTTTTAACCATGGTCAAGTGACGTTAACGACACCTGAGCTGGCACCTCTCTCTCCTAACTACCACACCACACCAATGGGAGGACATTTGAGCTCTGGACAGATTTAACGTGCTTAACTCCCCTACACTGCGGATCTTTAGTGGTACTGAGCTCAAACTCGTGACAAGGTCAGCCACGATCCAATATCTTGACCACTCGGCTACCGCCACCGCACATTTCAACGAGGACTGTGATAGTATCGTTTCTTTTATTATTATCTTTCATTTCCATTTCTTCTGAAGAACAAACTGCGCATTAGCTTGCTAATTCCTGTTGCGCATCAAATATTTTCACAAATCTAAATTCATGACTTCCCCACAAAGAAACTCCCGGATGAGAATTATTTCAGTACTATGGACAAGCTGAATCTCTTAAGAAACTAGCACGAATAATCTCACTAAAAATTAAAAAAATATGTGCAAACCAAAAGATAGAAACAGGCAACTCGAATGTTTCTAGCTTCCGGTAGCCTATAAAGTGAACAGGCAAATCAGTTAAGGAGTGAAATGTATACTGTATTCACTAATAGTGTAAAAATGATACGAGAAAATCATTGAAACAATACTTATTAGTACGTTAATGAGCTTAGGTCATCTTTCATAGAACTCTGCTACTTGTTGATAGTGAAAGAGGAAATATTGACCGAAGAACTGTAATTTTTGTTGTTTCTGGCTCTTTATACTGTGAGAAATGCTGCTGTGTCGGATGTGGGGTAGTTCTAAACTTCGTGGTTCTTGAGAAGCATTTGCCGGAATATTTCGAAGTTAAAATCAAATGTATTGAAATGTGTAATTTCTAGCAATTTCTGAGCAGACTTAATTCAAATAAAAGCTTTTTGAGAAGTAATAATTGTCAAACGAAACATAATACATAGAATATAAATAAGTATAAAGTAATCAGTGTATTTATAGAGTTTTTGGAATAGATATCAATAATATCAACTACGTCAGGAATATTGTGTAACAGTAGTTAGGTACCTCCTATACCAAAACTGTTAAGTTGAGCTTCCTTATGTACTTTTTTTCTCAGAAACGGTTAAATAGAAAAACGGCAAAAAATTTTGTTTGTATATTAATTATACTTGTATATTTATACCGAAGCGAGATTTTTAAAATTTATTGCTTGGATTTTATCAAAAACATGTTACTTAAAAGTATCACTGTGAACTTTTTTGAAAATCATCATTTTTTGTTACGATATCTGGTTTCTAGCCAAATGTTTTAGGAATATCTCAAAAAGCGCACTTTAGAATGTATAGTTACATACTGGTAATATGAGGAGAAAATTGAAATGCATTCATATAGTATATTCTGAGAAAAGGTTTTTTAAAAAAAAACATTATTTTGAGAAAAATTGAAATGCATTCATACAGTATATTCTGAGAAAAGGTTTTTTTAAAAAAAACATTATTTTGAGAAAAATTGTATTTTTAGTATAAGATGTCACTTCCTTACAAAAATTATGAATTACGACATGTATTTGCCACATTTTATTAAACATTAGCTTCTTCTAAATTTGTTTTAAGACTTTTTGTTTCTTATTTTACTTAATTTACCCAGAAAATACATTTTTCAGTTTTTGTCTAACGAGATATTTTGTAGCATTAATATCATTTTCCTCAAATTCTGTTTAATTTTTAAAGAATTTTTAACATAATGCATTATAAACATCAAAGTTGACCATAAAGTATCATACATATAATGTGAAAATATATCAATATGGTTTTGGTATGAATTTGTGATTGCATTTGGGAATATATGATTATACCACGCTACAGTTTTATATGTTCACATGCAAATACATTATCTAAAAGTTTTAAAATTCAAACGCTTCTCTAAACTCAATAAATGTGCTCTAAAAAGAGTTTTTATGTTTTTAAGCATGGCATTTGTGTATTTTTATGTATATAAGAGGACATCGCATTTGAGCTATCTTTATCTACTTTTCATTCAGAAACTACTTTTGATTACAAAAGCTTAGAAATTTGTCGGTCAATAAAGAAACATTTATATTTATACTGAAGTAAGATTTTTCAATTACATTGTTTAGTTTTTTCAAAAACACACTTTCACCGAGCATCACTGAACTTGTTCAAAATGGTCACTTTTTTGTAACGACATGTGCTAATGTTTAGACATAACTAAATGCTTTTGTAATGTTTCAAAAATCTTTCTTAAATATGCCCAAATGTACATAAGACATATATAATGTAAACTTACAGTGTATTCATATAGTAAATTTAGAAAAACTCCATTTTTTAAATAGAATTTTAAAAATATAATTTTAAGGAAACAGTAGTTTTTGTATGCAATTTTACCTCATAAAAAAATTCCTGCCCTATTTTCCTATTTTTTTTAAAAATATTACCTCTTTCACTTATTTTTAGCCTTTTTTATTTTACTTTGTTTTGGGTTGTAAAAAAATGCACCTATTGTCTTCATGAAACTATCCATATCCAGACATTTCATGGCATTTACAGTTTATTCAACAAGTTCTACTTCTTATCTTTGATGATTTTTTATTTTTTATTTTCGATATATTACCAGTATTAAAAGTACAAGCCACATCATAAATATAAAGCGAAAATGTTTCAATGCATATATTTTTCCTACAAAGAAGAAAATTCGCATTCAAATTGTGAATTTTTCTTTCATTTACTCATGATTTCTTTACATTATTGTTGTTCGATTCCCAAATACTTTCATTAAATTCTACGAAAGCATGCAAAATTCGCTCCAAAAACAGAAAAACAGACTTAGCAGTTATACTTGCAGTAACTCTACTGGATTGCGTATGAATAAATAAAACCATTTGAGGCTTTGGAATTGCTTCTCTGAGGTTTAAAAGGTCGGTGCTTATTTTTTTCTGTGAAAGTGGGAGTAGCATGCCAGCCGATTATTTTTAAAAGTCATTTTTACATACTTACAATTCATAAAGTAACAAATATGTTATATTACTGGAAGAGATTTTAGAAATATCAAAATCGATATTCTGAAGATTTTTAGCCTACTGATTTTCCTATTAACTTTTCTTTAGCTTGAAAGATGATGCCTCACAGCTTTAGTAATATATTACTTTGAATTTTAAATTATTTGAATAGTATATTCCATTCTAATAATCTTATTGTCATGGAAAATGTGATCTGAGATAGTTTATTATTCGTAGCATTTATATTCTATAACCATATAAATTTGAATGCAAAAATGCCATCACAAATGGATAATTTGGTTCCAGCTCCATTTATCTTAACTAAATTTCATATATAAAGTGGAATGCTCCCAGAATTACATAGAAAATTTCCATTCTACAAGGAATATTTGACAGTAAACTTTACAGATGTGTCCAAATTTAATTGTGTAACTGCCACAAAATTCGATTGTACCTTCTTCTATCTGGGTTGTGTTAAGAGAAGCGTAATTATCCCATTTTTCCTCAAAGTTGACAGCTACATGTAGTGACAAATGCACATTTATCTTTTCCTTTGACGTATTGTTAGAATCGTTGGGCCTTCCGCAAACACTAATCACACATGGTGCCCTCCGTATACGAAAGTCGTCTTTAGAGATTAGTGGAAATTGTCTCCCTCTGACAATGCAATCTCTTCAAAGCCTCTTTCAAATGTATTTGCATATTCATCGTTCTAATGCGGATTGGCGTTCGATGCCGGTCAGAGGTGCCTAGGAAAGTGATGACCGTGGAGATTTAAAACACCTTCAACATATGTCGACTCTTCAAAGTTATTATTTTAATAAATAATTCTCAAAATGGGAAATACCAATGCGGAAAAGATATTGGAGATTAATAAATTAAGACGTGCTGCTTGAAAAGTTGGCGGTAATTATGCGGCAGAAAGGAATTTTGGAATGGAATAAAGCATATAGTACTCTATAACATGATCAGTTTTGCAGATATAAATAAAATAAAATTGAATAATGTATATTAAGATAAATTGAATATGTATATTTTCATTAAAATAAAGTTACGTTAATGATATACTATTTTAAACAATTTTAACTATATAGGTACGAAATGACTTCAATGATCTAACAATAGTACTGGAAAGGTTAATTTTACAAATACATTATATTTTATTAATTATACATATTACAATATATGCAGGGTGTTGCTGAATTCGATCAAAAATTTCACTGGGGTGATAGCAGTAAACATTGATATGACAGATCACCATACAACATCGGGTTGCAAACATATTGTATTCGGTGAAAATTGCGATAATAGTAGCCGTCGGGAGAATGAAGAGCCATTTGAGGTGGTGGTCAACGAAAGCATGGAATTGGATCTCCGTGGTTAGGTTGAAGAAACTTTTGTGACGGGCTCACGCGTCTTTTCTGTAACATAACCTCTAGGTCTTAATGGCAACTTTTTTCCAACCAAAATCCAAGAATCAAAATGCAAATAATATAGCTTCTAAAAGAACAGAAGTTTCAGTAAGCAGTATGGCAATTTAGGGAAATGTTTGGAAGAGATACGAACGTCAATTGACAGCCTATCGTAAAGTTACCCGGATATCGAGCCATTGTTACAAGATGCATACCATTGCACGCGCGTCCAGGTGTTTATGTACAGTTATTGAATCTTAGCTTGAATTAAGGTAGGACTGATTATTTGAGATTAGGACTTGTAATATTATCAGAATTGAAAGTAGGCGGATAATATAATTATTTAGATAAAGTGGTCTAAATTACGTGATTCGGTTTAACTATCGCTGTGTGTTTTGTTCATTATAAATTCTCACTTATATAAATTTATCTAAATTGTTAGAGAGTTTAAGTTATATTCTTAATAAAGTCATATTAAGAATTTAAAATGTCTATTCATTTTGAGAATCCCACACCTCAAATTCATGCTGACAATCAAAGATATGGTCACCAAAGAGCGACCATATCACACTTTCATGTATGCAAATTTCTCACTTCTCCCGGAGTTACTGCAGGGAGTACCGACCACTTCACAATAAAATAGGTGGTTCATGCAAGAGGGTGTACCAGTTCATTTTTCGATTGCGGTACGTAATCCCTTCCATGCTTCATGTTATGGGAGGTAGATTGGGCTTAGCGGACCTCTTGCTTGGCCTCTAAGCTTTTGAACCTCAATTTCTTCTTCTTGAACCACCTGAAATCGTTTGAATACGAGACACCGATGGCTACAGTGGATGGGCAAACTAGAGAGCTAGCACACCAGACAATCCTTCGCCCAGTGGTGTCGGCTGTGCTTTGATCTACGCGAGTGCAGAGGTCTGTGACAATCACTTGTCGTTTCGTTTCATTTAAGCTGTGATACATTATTCGTATTGTTGGCATCTTTTACGTTTAATAAATATATTTCTTACCCCTTTTCATTCACACGACATCATACCTTTTAGAACTGTTTTTGCGAATTATACCGTTTAAACTTTGCTTAGAACCCCATGTGCAACGGTGATTTTTGCCATCCCGGAATTCGGCAACACATTGTATGTTTATATATGATATATGTACATACATATTTGGGTGTGGATTTTTAATATTTTCGCGCATTATTCGGTTGTATTGTACGTGTATAGGCTCGTTTAAGGGCTTTGAATATATTATACCATGATGGTATTTGCTGACGAGATTGAGTGTAATAGTCACTTTGTTATTATTGAAGGGAGATGTCGACAAAAATATTTTCAGTATTCATGATAACAGCGATCGCAATCGAATTCATTATTAATTAAAACTACAAATAATCATTTTTTATGTGTTTATCTTAATAAAAAATAAACAATGTTATAACTAAATGTCACTATTCATTTTAAGAGATAAATGTCCTTATTATTTTTTTTTTTTTATTTTATAACAAAAAAAGTTATAAAATAAAAAAGCCCTTCAAAAAGTTATATAACTGGATGAATAAATATTTTGTATACTTGTATGAAGGAGTATCTTTCATGATTGAAAAAATCGTATACCAATTCGGAAATCAACGAAAAGTACTTTTGATAAAATGTAAATCTAATTACTCGGAAAGCTTGTGTAGTTTTTTTAACTGTACATGTTTTAAACTTAGCTTCAGGGTGTCATTATTTTACGTAAATAAATGAAAATTCTTCATATACAGAAAATAATTCATATATCTTAATATTGCTGTAAAATTAAAATTAAATACTAATCAAGTGTTTTCAGTCAATTTTATGAATATTGTACTGATTTGGCAAGAAGCTTCACTCCAAGTCCAATAAAAATTTAAATCAATGTCAAGGAAAGAAATTTACTTTTACTTTTATAATCCCCTAACCAAACTTCCACAAACCATTGCGAAGACTTTGAGTTTCAACTGATTTCAACTACAACAGCCCCTTTTACTGAACTTTATTTATTTATGTGAATAGCTAAATTTTTGTTCATATTCTATGTTCAGAAATTATTCATTTTTTTTTTTAATTTAAAAGCATTTAACATATGACCTATCCTTTTTACAATAGATTTTTCCTATCTACGATCAATATAGCGTATGCTTAACATATTCTTTGAAAAAAAAAATACCCTTTGTTTATTGCCAATATTTAATGAGAAAATTCTAAACTAACTTTGCAAGACTGATAAATAAAAAATTATGCTTTTACTAAAAAGTGATAAAAAATCTAATATTCCTTTTTTCCCCTCTTTTATTATCTTCCCCTTGTTAAATGCATTTATTTTATTCTGAGGTGAACACAAAATGTTTACTTGTCATTTACGATTCACCAGTCTAAGGGCATAAAATACATTCCGGATTGAAATACTGTATAAACACGTTTTTTTTTTTTACAACTTTTAATTTCAATTTCAAAAAAGAATATTTGAACATTCTTCTAAATTCCTTAGAATTTTTTTAATATATAAGGAAAACAATTAGTAAAATAAACCTTCATTTCAAACATCTCATTTAAACATTCCGTTTTAAACTTATAAATAATAATAAACGTTTTTTCTATGTGTGGTGTATTGTGGTGTTAAGGGCTTACGCACTTTTGAGCTATTCTCCCACTATGTACCCCTACTTTCTGTAGGTACGAATAAATACATAGATGACAGTAACAATAGCATTTAATATCAAAGTCAATGACTAATTATAGAATGAAAGTATTTATCTAACTGACTTTTTTGTAGAACTAGTAGGTAAACAAATATTTCTTCGAGAATTTCTGTGGCACAGAAAACCCCCCTCACCCTTCCTTTTAACTAAAAACTATTTTAGAAATACAAGATCTTCTAAGCGTACATTTCTGAATAGATTTGTAACATTTATTTATCTTAATATTGCGAATTTGCTTGTGTTAATGACAGTTCACCCTAAACATCGTATTAACATAATGCGGCTTCTTCTTTTCTTCTTTCGGATGCCCTCAAACAATATAATTACTCCATTTGAAAAATGCTACTGTAAATGAATAATAATACATTTGAATATAAACCTGTATTTTACAGGATCTCCATAAATAGCGCTAAAACTCTGCATAGCCAGATTCCTCGTTCAGAGTACATAAGAAATACCCGAGGAGCTGTACTTGTACGATCAATAGTTTACAAGGAAAATACGTAGATTAAAGTATGACGTTCCATCTGGTGCAAGCAAAAAACATCGCATTGTACACATCAATAATAGTATTTGAAAACATTTATAAAGGGAGATGTTCAAAGTATCTGACACACAAGCTTGACCGTACCGTGGAAAGGATGGGTGCACACGTTGAATCCCAGCGGTGACTACAGACGTACTAGCAAAATGCAGACGAGCAACTAAGTACGTTTGTGTTGTCATAACGTCTCGATACACCAATTCTTTGAGATGGAGATAATTCAGCAGTGTGAGGTCTGACAATTAGAGCGGACATAGATCTGGATCATCCTCGTCCGATCTTGCGGTCAGGGTTTCCCGCATTCAACCAATCACTGGCAAGAGCACAGAAATGCACCGGATTCCACATCATTTTGGGACCAAAGCCCGTATATTGCAGCTAAGGGTGTGCCATCAAGGAGCCTGGTTCAGATATGACAAAGAAATACCAAGTAGGACTGTCATGAAAGCCGTCAAAGCACATAAATGATCCAAGCCGGAAATCCCCGAATAACCGAATTCAAATATGCAGTGATGTGCAAATTAACTGGGCCAAACAAGAAAATTTTGACAAATGTTTTGCTTAATTAGTATATATTGACTTATATATTGTATAGCAATATAATACAAAATATGTCCACCATAATTTTTGCAATATTGGAAACGTTGGAAAAATAAGAAAAATTACTCCTGAAAATATATTATGAATATTAATTATACAAATTCAATGGCCTAAGAACAAAAAGGAAAAGAAAACAAAATTTGTGAGAAATATGTTTTGCCATATGATAAATAAGCTTAAGTATGAGTATAAAAAAGTGTCTTATGATTAAGTGGTCTTACTAAACCAAATAAAATAGTTAAATGGTCTTCATTTCCTTTTTATTTTAACAAAAATAAGGTTATATCTATTAATAAAGCATCTTCTTATAATGTATTAACTATTTAGTCTTTTAATATTTTTTTTGAGGGATAAATTTTAAAATAAGGCTAAGTATAATTAATGAATACTGCGTATTTGAGAATTAATTATAAATGTAATGAACATCTTTATCTTTTGAAGAGTTTAATATTTAAAAACATTCAGCTTCATTTTTTTTGCACTTTCTTGAATTTAGATATTAAGAAAAACGGTAAAAAATGAACTGCATTTTCTTATTATCATAATTTAATTTAATTCCCTTTATTTTTTTATGTAACTTTTTTTTCTTTGGAGGACATGAGTTAATCCACTATCAACATCGTGATTATTCTTTAATTTACTTCTTTGTTTGTTGGTGTAGCAATTTCACTTAAAAACTATGCCTTAAAACTTTTTGGCACTCTTTCAGAAGAAAAAAAAGCAATTTTTATTTGAAAAGCTGATAGAAAAATGCATATCAGAAATCTGTAATCATATGAATTGCATGGTGAACATTTATACAAAAATTACTGATGAGATTAACAGCTTTCTATTGAATTTAATTTCTCAGACACTTAAAAAATTATTTTTAAGATTTCAGAATATTAGTTTTTTTTTTTAACTTATTTATGGAAAGAAAACTTTTTGTAACGTTTAATGTAATTTATGCTGTTATGTGTAAAGTATTTTTAAATCAAGAACACATGCGTTTGATGTAAAAACTTCTTAAAGAATTAAAAAAAGATGTTTGGAGAGTTTTAAATTAGCCTTTCAATTTATACATCCAAAAGGGTAAAATATTTACAGAAATTTAATATTTATTTTTTTTTTTTTTTTATAATGAAATATGTGTTACATTTAAATATTTAAAAAAAACTCATTTTTTTAAGTATATTTTCCTGAATTTGTTTTATCATTATTAACAATTCGTAGACCATCTTTGATTATAATTTTTAAGAATGAATTTTTAAATGAAAATTAAATATAGGTTTCTATAAATATTAATAACTATGCTGAAGAAAGAATTTTGATGACCTTTTTTATTGAATATTGCATTGAAATTAATTTACGTAGATGGTTGGATTTTATATTTTTAGTTCTTTTATATTTACGATTCCAAATTATCAATTTTATGAAGTTAATTAAAAATGTATGCAGCTTTATATATTAAGACTAAAAATTTAAATCATCGTACTTAACAATGTAACAAAGATGCAGTCAATGTAGTTCACGAGTTAATTATAGTTAGAATTTGAAGTAATTAGAAGAATAGAATTTTTAGAATATATATATATATATATATATATATATATACATATATATACTATAATATTTATATAACATATATTATATATATATGGATTATATGTGTTATTAACATGTGACTGTATATTGTTAAATATATATGTTAATAATTACATATAGTCATACATATATATATATATAGTATAATTATATATATATAGCTATATATAATATATATATATATAGTATATTTATATATATAAATAATTACACCTTATATATTATATATACATATATAATATATATATAATATATATACATATATATATACATATATATATATGCATATACATATACATATATAGTATATCATATATATATATATGCATATATATATACATATACATATATACATATATATATATGCATATATATATACATATATATATACATATATATATATGCATATATATATATACATACATATATACATATATATATATATGCATATATATATACACACATTCCCATATATATATAAACTGGTTGACAAATGATAAGGAATAGTTACGTCTCTCAGAATAATTAAGAACAGACAAAGATTGAAGAAATGAAACAAAATATATTTAGTAGGGACGAAGTGCATTTTATTAAGAACAAAATTGTATAGATATCACCGCATCGAAGCATTAAATTTTTAAAAATGCTTTTTTGGATGATTTTTAAACAGCCATAAAAATTGATCTCTCAGATATGTTCAGAGCATCTCAGACATATTAAATATGATTTAGGTCAGGAGAGTAAGCACGCCCTATCGTACGGATAGTATTTTCCTTTTGCATTGCTTCCGATACTTCAACGCTTCTGTGTGGCAGCGATTTATCTTCCATAAACAAAAAAAGTCTGGACTAACAGCACCCCTAACAACACGAACATTCCAGAAAAATCTCCCTGCAATACCGTTGAGATGTAACACTTCCACTCTCAAAGATATGGTGTGGTGTTCTGTGCCTAATGCCTTCCCACACTATTACGTATCGGGCATACCAATCACGTTCACAAGCAAACTTATTGTGCTTAACGTGTTCTACGCTCTCGCCACAGTAATTAGTGACCAGAATCAATTATGACACTGAAACGAGATTCGTCGGAGACTATCACTCTAGACTAGTTATGATGATTACAACCTTGTTCTTTACACCAGCGTTATCTCTCTCGACGATGGAGTAGTTGAAGTGGGATGCAACGAACAGGTTTTCGTGCATGCAAACCAACTTGATTTAATAACCTTGGGATAGTTTTTGCTGAACCATACGTACCGGTAGCTGTTGCAAGGTTTGCAGCTATGTGGCTAGGATTGGAATTTCTGTACCTTTTTGCCACGAGGACGATTTTCTAAAGGTATTGTGTTCCTATTACATAAGGCTTTCCACTTTCTCAACGGCGTTTTTTAATCGCGAGATGACACTCTTTGATGCACCCATCCCAGCAATTACATTGTTGACACTTTGATCTACTTTTAGTCGTCCAACTGCTGGTTCATGGGTCGTTGTCACTGAAACGATGTTTTGCTGACATGTTGCTGTTCATTATTGTAAGAATCAAACAGAATTTCAGAGAAAAACTTTTTAAAACATCCAACACTTTTTTCGTCAAACATAAAACAGCATGCATTTTCATATGAATTATGAATTTATATGCACTGTCTTTTGTGCAGATAATGAATCATTGTCTACCAGGCCCTCTGATCTTTAATTTACTTTTATTGGTCTGCTGTCTGAGACGGAATCTTGCATAAATCACTTGCGTCCTTATCAATTGCCAAGCCGTGAATAAAAATTAAACTTATCGAAAAAATTATCCATTAATCTTTCAACTTCTTATACATTATTTTACAGGTTCAAAAAGTAAAAAAAAAAAGATAATGATCTAGTTAGAGAATCAACAAAAAAAATTTAAACAATATTTTAAGTTACAAACAAATATTTTATATTCAACTATGACACACTCAAAAGTCTTCAAACAATGAGAATTTCAAGTACTAAAAAGTTACACATTTTTAAAAAAAAAAATTCCAAACAAATATGAATTAAAAATTTAACCAAAGAAAAAAACAATATTCATGATTCACGCAAGCTGGGAAAAATCATATCATTCCAGATGCAAACCAAAAAGAAAATTGCCCATTACAAGCGTCTATTTCCAGGAATCACAAACAATAAAATGTAACAATGTCCAAAATTGAATTTTATAATCGTTTTCTCCCACTGTCTATATTAAATAACTTAATAATGTTTCGAAGACCTTCTGAGTCTCAGATAACAAGTGTATAAATGGTAGGCGTAAGTCACCCATGTAATGTTACTCAAAGGACCATTTGCTCGAAACAGCTATTTGTTGAACAGTTGCTGTCAAAGTTTCCTTCAAACTGTTCTTTCACCATTTCGATTGTCAAAGTAAGCCATGAACTGGAAAATTTCTTTAATAATATGTTATCCCACGGACACTCGGAGACATTTTCAAAGTTTCTTGAGAACACAATTGCCTTCATCGTGCAAACTGACAACCTTTCTGTGTTGTTTCCGATTTTCTTAGCATTTTCTTAAAGGCTTATGGTAATTTCTTGGCGATTCACAATGGCAAAATTTTTTTGCATTTACTGTGATGTTCCGATTTTCATAAAAAAGTAGGAGATTAAACGTTTGAGTTCTAACTTTTGTTGTTTGTCTATGTGTTCTAAGAATTTTACTCGTTACGAATACACAAATTAAAGAAAAAATGTATTAATATCAAAACATTAACAATTTTTGCACTGAAGCTCGTATATAATTAGAGTTTTTATTCATTAATTTTCTTTTAATAAATATTTTCCCCCTTTTATTAGAATTTTGAAAGATATTTTCTTATTATAAGATTTTATGCTTATGCTCTGTTATACACAGTTATACAAACAATTATAATTGTATTGAAATTTCCATAAAAAAGTTATAAAATTTGCAAAGGTATGCATAAAATGGATTCAGTATTTTGTTAGAAATATGTAAATTCTTCATAGAATGATAGGTAAATAATTACATTAACTAAAAATTATAATGAAAAAATTTGATAACCAAAGGGCAACAGCAATTACGAAACAAACGTCTAATTAAGGAAAGGTTTCAAATAATTTTTTATCAATAAGTTAAAAAAACTAGTTTAAAAATATTTTTAAAAATTAATATATATATATATACATACAAATGTATTTGTAATAATAAATCATTTAATATCTTCAAAAAAATCAGATTTTTTTTTTTTGAGAATTAGTCAATTTATATTATTTTTCCTGCAAGAAATTCATTGATTCAAAAATCAAACATTCCAGTTCTTAAACTTCAGTTTATTCAGCTTTAAACATGTTAAATTTGGCATTGTAAATACATCCATACATGTTTAAAATATTGACATTCTCTCTCGCACTTTTTCATCAACATGTTTTTAGAATGAAATATAGCGACAAAACTGATTGGAAATAAATTTTTTTAAGAAATAGAAATTAAGATGAATTGTTTATAAATGAATGTGTGTGAACAAGTGTTCTAAAATGCATTACTTTTTGTTTCCTACCATCACCTAACTAAAAAATGCATACTTTCAACAGAAAAGTATTTGGCAGTGATGATATATAACAATTATATCTAAAAAATTAATATTATAGTAATATCACCTCCCCCCCTAAAATTATTGATATCCATTTGGGACCCAGCACGCAACTTAGTGTTAAAGCACTTCATGTTCCAAACAGGAAAGGAGCAAAAATTGTGTTTTTATTTTTTTCACCATCATTGGGTTCAGTATATTGTTAATAACCCGAAGTATGTAATATTTTACGATAAAAATATTGCGAGACTTAAAGGAATAATAATAATATCTAACCCGCACGATCGCATGTTGTGCCTTAAAGGATTATTGTGTAAATGTACTATTCTTGGTCTTCTACTAATCCTAAAGGGAAAATACTTTTCACATATTGCTTGATTGAGGTACCTCTTTCTGTAAAGGAATCGTGATTTTTGTTGATTAGATCTATTATTTAAAGTTAAGTAGATTGAGTAAGAAATGGAAAGGGAGACAGAAATAATGTGAAGACAGTAATTAAGCGTGTTGGTTTCCTGACACACCCGTCAACCCCTGTTTATTTGTTTTTTTCGATTGATTATAATCCTTTATATATAGTACGAACAATTTAATTAAGTATTTGTTATTAATAATTAATTTTTTATATTAATGCTATAATTATTTATTCAGTACTTAACTTTTACTGCTTTTTGTTCCCTAAAATAGATAAAATCAAAAGATTATGCTCGGCGGCGTATAGGAGCCTGACACACGAATGGTGGACTTTCAACCCTAGACTCCCCCCTTGAAAAACTAATGTCCACGCCAATGTATTTGAGTCATTAGTGTGTTTAAAAGGGGGGATTTTATAGAATACGGTCGAGTATTTGCATTTATTCATGGGTAGTATTACTTCATTATAAGTAGTAAGAGTAGAGATTAAAACTGATATGCTCCTCATTAGCTTCAGTTAATGTTGATAGTAATTGCAGGTTAATGAAATAAGTGTGTAATAGGTTCCATCTGGGCCTTTACTAATCCTCTTGGGGTAAATATTTCTGAACAGTTGTATGTTTATAAAATCGCTTTCCGTAGAATAATCGTGATTCATGTAATTGCAAGTAGCTATTAAACTCTAGTGAGGTGAGTGAGAGACAGTCGATGATCGTTAGGCTGCTACAGAATTTAGATTATTAGAATTAATACTAGAAGCCTTCGGAGTTTCAGAAAAAGGATCATCTGTCGTACTGATCAAGTTATCTCGTCAAGCCAGAACGAGTATTATTACGTCAAATCATAGGGAATGATAAGTGGTCCAATGGTTTTTTATAGATATTTAATTAGTAAATAAGTTGACTGCTCTCTTGCTTTAAGCATCCTTCTGACAGTAAATAAAGAATAAAATAAAGGTGTCGATTTTATTAAAATGTCTGTTTGTTCGGTGTCTCCAAATTTACCAGCGACTGCAGGGTAGCAACAGGTGTTGCTTTTTTTAATGAAGGATTTTTCTTCTATAAATTCGAAACGAGCATTTGCTCGCTACAATGGTTATTATTACTGTATTAATTCAAATTTATGTTTTAGTAACATTGATTCAGAATCCATTGAAAAAAAGTAAACATTATTCATTACAAATTTCCCCTTACAGCAAAAGCGAAACTCTTGCATTTATTTTAGAAAACATTTAATGTTTAAAAATTATTTTAAATATTTATTCATCTAGCGTGAAGCAACTATTACAATGACGGTTTTTATTTGGCTTTTAAAACAGTTTATTTTTAGTTATATATATGCCGTGTTATATTCATGCATTAAACATTCTAGTCACAAATATACAATGCAAAAACATATATTACATGTATATATATATTCTCTGTATACAAAAATATGCATAAATATATAGTTACAATTTTTTTTCTTTCAAAACTTACGAAAAACATTGTGAATACATTCTACATTATGATAACATCCATCTCTCTCGTTCTCAAATAATTCTGCTTATTATTTGAACTATATTATTGTTTTTATCTTTACGGGTGTTGTTCCAATATCTGCTGTGAAGAAAACGCAATTTAATGACGATTCCCAAACCATTAATTAAAGAGACAAGGAAGAAAGTAAAAATTATTAAAAAGAGCTATTAAATTTAAAATATTACAGAAATTTGCACCAAAAACTACCATGTATTTTTAAGTTATTTTCTTGGAATACAGCAAATATATATATATATATAATATAAATTTGGCAGAAACACAAAGCATATTTAAGCACATAATGCAGTTTGTATTATGTACATGAAATCACGAGGGATGAAAACAAAGAATGAAGTTCTCTATAAAATTGAAATTTTATGAAAAATAAAAGTATCCAAACATTAGATTATAAAAAGTGATGAATACATTGTAAACATACCAAATTAAATAATGTAATTCCTTATGAATATGTAAAAATTTATAATATATTTTCCATTGGCTTGAAATAAAAGAAAGTTTTAATTTAATAGCCATGCTTCTTTCAAGTTTTACCTGGAAAAGTAGAAAACATTTCTGATCTGTTGTAAGCAATTAAGTATATCATTTAATTAATATAATAAAATATATTGGTTTTAATATCATGAAAATGACATCTGTAATGTATACGGGGTTTCCCTAATGAAAAGTGGACATATGAGATTGCTTCAGAATGAGTCCAGATATAGTACAGCCACCAAACAGGAATACGAAGGACGGTAGAAATGTATATACCACTTAAAGTGGTTGAACGAATTAATCGAAAGTAAAGTCGCGCTGTATAAAAATGCGTCTAGATCGGAACAACATAAGTTAGTACGGTTCCTGATTGCTAAGGGTGAGTTTAACACTAGAACGTCCATCGGTGTCAATTTGACACCAGAGCCTGTTCGTGTCTTGTCCTTTCTGAATTTTTACAGGGAATGTAAAAATGTTTCATTACTTTTAATTATTTTCCATGGTAATTACATGGTTAAAGTTTGTTGTTTTAGGTTAATTAGGAGAAATTTTACAACAGAATATACCTACGCAGGTGTCATTCCGAAACCAAGGCAATTTAGCTTTATAAACAGATGTCGATCATTACCACTATTAGTAAAACAAACTTCCCAAAGTACTGTCACACATTTATCTGCCCCTGAACGTAGTGTTATTGGGTAAACAGTTGAAACGAATCTATTTTGCTAAAATTGCAGTGTCTAAGTGTTTTGTTACATAGCATTTGGTTATTATCTGCTCATAAAAATGAAAAAAAAAATCGTTCGAATTTTGTGCAGAACAGAATCTTGCTACTATTTAGTTATAATTATTTTCAATATTTGTGTCACGGTGTCGAAATTACACCAGTGGACGTTTAAGGGTAATCGAAATAATGGACGTTCTAGTGTTAATGCGAACATCTATCGACGAATAGTGGCAGTCTATGGTTAGCACTGTTTAGGTCGAACGTCTTGGAACATTCGATATAAAAGTTTTCGTGAAGGACAACAAACGATATCGGATTTCCATGACACAATATCTGTCCTACGTCTCCCGTTAACCCTTTATCTACAGAAGGTGCTTAGAAGAGTACCACTCACTTTAATATAATAACCATTTTTGTATTACTTAACAAGATATTAAAACTCTGATATTACCAAGAATATTCTTTGAAATTCACTCTTCCAAGAAATATGACAGCACAGGTTCTATAATGAGTATTCCAGCGAGGGAGGCGAGAGGTTTTATAGCAGAAGTTGCACTTTCAGCTGACATTTTGATAGGATTGCGAAAATCCTCATTTTTGTTTCGAAAAAGTAGTTATTGTCAAAAGGTATTTATCTTTTTTTTTTGTATGTTAATGAAGACCTTAGAAAACTATCTGATTATTCATTTTAAGTGAACAGTGTATATAATTAATTTTACAGTTGACTAACTTTGTGATACTTATAAGTGCCAACAGCACACTGGGTGTTGGAGCAAGAACTTAGTTTTTCTTTTTCGCCCGTGTAGCTTATTGTTGCTTTTTGTTGTGTTGAAGCGTCATCACTATAGTGCTTTAGAGTTATGCGTTTTTTAGCATTTATTTTTGCTTAAATTATTTATTTTGCTTCGTTTATTATTTTATTTTAACGTTTTCAAAAAAATTTTGCACTTTGAATATGAGTTTTTTTTTTTTCTTTTTTGCCACACAATTAAATAAAATATCTATTCTTATTTCAAAAATTAACAACATTTTAATTTATTTATGTGTAACTGAGATTTAACAATTATTGGAGAGTTTCCAGGTGCTAATATGATTATTATTATTATTTCCTTTCCTTAGAAAGTCTGTAAAAAAAGAAGCTCGGTTTTCAAAGGACTTTGTGTTTATTACAGAACCTAACATCTAAAATCAGTGATGTGCAAACAGATAATTTTCTGATGAAAAAAAAACAAGCAAGCGATCTGTTTGAATTTTTGTTACATTCTTAAGGCGACTTGTTACCCTTTGAGCTACTTTCTTCCTTTATGTATTTAAAAATTATATTTTAAAATTTTATATTGTGTTTATATTCCAGAAAATGATACGAGATGAAATTTTTCACATATTATTCACACAATTTCAAAAATTTAAATTTTTTGAAGAAAATTTGTAAAATTTTAAAAAATCTTACTCCTTTTGTAATTATTAATTTTTTAACCTGAATTTTTTGTAATAATTTTATGGATATTATAAACAACTTTAGGAATCGATTTTACAATAACTTAATTCGTTTTTGAGAAAAAAAAATAAAATGTTGATATACATGCTAAAAATCAACGAAAAAGCCAATATCTCTTACATTTTAATTTTTTAAAAGAAAAGTATGTAGTTTACAGCAAAATGGATCCCTAATTTTGTTACATGTTTTATATGCAACACACAAAAAAATGGAAGCGATTGGTAAATAGTTGTGAAGGAGTAGATTTTGAATGCACTAATGTTTCAAAAAACACAATCTGAGAAAAACCACTTTAAACTTAAATTTTGGGTAAAAAAATTATAGCTTAAATAAATTTAAAAATACAACTTTAAGATATTAGTTATATACTTTTCTTAAAAATAATTGCATTTTCGTATTTTTCAACTATAGATTTTTATATAAATGATCAATTTTAAGAAGGTATAATTGCCAAGAAAATTCAAAAAAAAATGTTAATTTTTTTTTTTGTCACAACAAAAACTTTAGTTTTTCTTCCATAATATTGAATTATTACATTTGTTGAAAAAAATATCAGGAATAAGAACTGAAAATATGAAATTATTATATTATAAAATGCTTTAATTCAAAATTTTCACGCAATAATTTCAAGAAGAAAAAATTTACATTATTGCGTTGCCTCGAAAATATTCTGCTTTATATATTACACATAATTTTTTAAAGTTATTATTTCTGTTTATAAAATGGATTTTTTTTTATCATAACCCTTTTCTTTTTTTTTTTTTCTAAAAAGGGGGGCGTGGCCGAATTGCCTAATTTGTTTTCAAATGAAGTTTTCTTCAACTTCTAACTTTCCGACTTGCATAAATGATATATCAATCGAAAGATAGTAAGGCAAAGAATAAGATTAAATAAAAATAAGAAAAAACGATGGGTCAGTCATTTTTGGGTACCAAGTCATCTTAAGATGCTATAAAGACTTAAGGTGCAGTAGTTCATGTTAAAGAAGTACAGTATTTCCTACCCCTGGATGTAGTACTTTAAAAAAAACATTCAATCGAAACATCAGTCAAAATGCACAACGTGTAAAGAATTTTTGTGTATTAATAAAAAGAAAAGCTGCTTCCTTGAATATCATCAAATTAAGTTTGGTAAGGCTGTTTCCTTAAATGTTGTTTAAAATATTTTAAATATTTTTTTATTTTATTAAAATTTTGATTAAAAAATTTAAAAGTTAAGTATTTTTGCTTTAAAATTTTAGCTTTTGGTTTATTTAAAGGAATTTTAATTAAAACGTGTTAAATTCAAAAATTGGTATTTTTATTATGTATTTTTAATTTTGTGGACTTTTATGGAAAAATTTAAAGCCAAAAGAAATTAATTAAACTTCGACGAATTAAAAAACTCAAGTGGATTTTACCATGTATGGTCCTTAATTCCTAGGGATTCAAAAATTTGGGTAAAAAAAAGCAGTAAAGCAGTGGGAGATAAAGGGGTTAAACCAGGCAATTTTTAAAAACTCCTGGGTGTTAGCCGATGGTTGTATGGTCTCCCTTTACTTCTAGAATTTAGGGCCTCCAGATTTCTTTTAAAGAAGTGAGGCATGATGAAGGGTTTAAATCTTCCTGGGCTGCAACCCCTGGGTTGGTTGTGTCGTTTGCCGGCAGGTTCAGCCCAGGGCCTAGACCGCCTGTGAAGCATGGCTTAAAATCTGTCGAGATCGAAACGCCCCCTTGGTGTGGTGTGGTAGTTAAATTCCACTCAAGGTGTCGTATCAACCAATTCTTATTTATTTTCCAAAACAATTAAACTCTCTTTTTTAAAAAAGTTGCAAAACCCCAGAACGATTTGTTTTGATTTAAAATGAAATCATATTATTTTGATTAAACGAATTTACTTTTTATTTCGGCCACCTTTATACATATTTAGAAGCAATTTTAATATTTTTTTAACATTATAGTTCAGAAAATTTTACCTAATTGCTTAAATACATCACGTTTGAAAAGATTAATCATCCGTTTCCCTCTAACTAAGAATATCTTTTTGACTGTCTGTTAAAGCTACAATTTTATGTCTCAAATAGCCCCAGAATTGCTTTAGAGTTCGACGTAAAAATCAATTAAAAAATTAATCAAACTAAAAACTCTGAATATTTTTAAAAAGTATGTAACTTTAAAAATATTATAATAATTAATTTTATTATGTGAAATAATTGGGGAATTCTTACACTTATGTAAATTCTTGCTCCTAGTTATTTTTATTGTGATTAAATGATTCTCTTGATGTCCGAGTTGACACCATACTTTCCAAATTCCATACTACGCAGAAGTGAAGTACCTCAATCTCAACACAAATTTAACGTCCAACGGTCCATTTACACCAATGATACTAAACCTGTAGCCCGTGGGCCTCATGTTGCCCACCGGCCTTTTTTGAGTGGCCCGACCATGGCCCATTGCGCTTGGAAATTCAATTATTGGAGAATAATGCACAAAATATTCAACTGGAAATTCTATCAATCAAGCAATAAAATATATCAATTTTGCTATTAATTTGTTTTTTTAATAGTAGAATGTAAGCGAGAGGTTTGGTCATGGATGAAAAAAAAAAATAAAAATTATCCTATAACTCAGTAAAAATTAAATGAATAAATATTTTTGTATGTGATTGATAGAAAAGTTAATATAATATTAAAATAAAAGCCACGAAGGAATTTTAATCAATTTTGTTTTTCAATGTTGCTTTGGTCTTATAGTATGCTTTTTCCACTATTTCCATGTTGCGGTCTTCATGAAATAACTGTCATCTGTATGTGCCCGCGTGAAGTGCCTGTCATGTACATGCGGCCCGCGTGAAGTACATGTAATGTATATGCGGCCCGCGTGAAATAAATATCACGGGTATGTGGCCTCGGCTAGAAAAAAAAAGATGAGTACCTTGGTTTACACCATAAAGGGTATCAAATAAAATCAAGAATTGTACCTAAGATTCAAATTGTTCCTTTTTCGTGACTAACTTTCATTTATTTAAATAAAAAGAAGCAATTAAAATTATTTCGCATACTCATAACATAGAGTTTGAGATTTCATTACTTAAAATTTAAATAAACTACTTCAGAGATTTTCTTCAAGCAGAATAAGTGGTATTGGAATATGTTTGTCTTTACAAAATCTTAGTAATTTACGTAAATGTATGACATTTACTACCAGAAATCTTAATGGTTTATGTAAATGAGTTAAATAATTATTATTCAAATATTCAGATATAAGACAACGAAATGCTTGTAAAGTATTAAAGAAATTTGTTTTATTTGTAGATACCATGAAACATTTTTCAAACAGATTTAAGTAAATTGCTTCAATAAAATAAATCGGAATACTAAATCTTCCCTTGATGAAAGAGGACTTGTATACCGTGTGGCAAAATTCCAAACAAACAAATTACTTGATATAAATTTTCTGTATACTTTATAGGTCATAATGGTCATCACTCTTGATTTTGTCTATTTGCTTAATTTGTTAAAGGAATAGCTAAATTACGTTATTTATTTGTGACTGATATATGTTCCACTAGCACTTTGTTATTCTATGTTTGGAACATTAATAATAACACTTTCTCTGCTGTAGAAGTTTCATAGTTTCGCGCGCGTAGCATTTTAACTAAGAAAAATAATCAGTTTATAAGAACTACGATATCACTCACTGTGATTTTTGAAACATTTGCATTATAATTTTTAAATACTAATTCCTCCAACTTAAGAACAATTGTCTTGAGAACGAACCTTTTTTTTATGAATATCCATTATTTCTGTTGAAACATGATTTAAATGGTTAACATAAAATACTTACCAAAACAATGGAAACCATCAAATTAAAAAAAAAAGAAATTGGCATGAATAAAAACAATTTCAGCAAGTAAAAGGGCCTAAATTTGATTTGAAATAGAGATGTTCAGGTCCAGTATGACTTTTATCAGAACACATTAAAACATCCTCCATAGATATATCGGGCAATTGTAAGTTACTGTGTTTTCAGTGTCTGTGCTTTTTTTTCTGGCTCTAAAATAATTCTTTTTCGATATTTCATACATTTTTTTTGGGGGATTTTTAAACTTATTTTTTAATTTAATTTCAAAATAGTACTTTAAATAATTGTTTTTTCTTCTTCTAAATTTAGGTCCGCTCGGTTGTAAATGCATGCACTGCTTTTTTCCTTTCTCATACAAATAACAATTCAATTTTGTCCTTTTTAGATAATTATAGAGACTCAGAGACTTAATTGCATTCCTTTTTCAATTCCTACTATTAGCTCGCACTGTCTATATATTTATTTATTTATATATTAGTATCTTTATATATATTTATTTAACTTGCGGAATTTTCAATCGTTAATAAATTAATTTAAAGCGCGAATTTGGGTTTTTATATACAGGACATTTTTTAGACAATACAATAATTTAATTAAATTAATCAAAAAAATTGATTAAAACTAGTTATTTAAATAATTTAAAAAACAGCCAAGGGCGATTTTGGGGACCCCCTTTTTCGACGGGCAAAACGGGTTTTTTTTTTATGTTAAAAGAATTCAGTTTAACTGAAATTGGGGCAATGTATTTTAAGATAATTAAAAAATTTTATTTACTTAAAGTTACGATTCTGTCCTTGGGGATATTATTTTTAATTAAATTTAATAAAAAATTTAAAAAAAAAAAAAAGTTGTTGATCGAAGTAGGAATTGACTGATTTTTTTATATTTTTGTTTAAAAAATTTTCCCCGGTCCCCAAAATTAAACCCGTTTTGATGTAAAAAAATTTTTCACCCAAAAACAGCGTAAAACATTTTTTTTTCATTGAACTCTATCAAACGAGAATATTGAATAAAGTTTTCTTTTAAGACAAGCAGACGATAATATTTTTGACATTATTTAAAAAATTTTTTTTGGGTTTCAATACAAATTTAATGATAATTAAAAAAATAAATTACTTTTTTAATGTTAGGGTTGTCATATGTATATACATATTTATATTAATTGTAACTATTTAATAAAAAGTAACTATAAAAAAAATTTTTCTTTGTTGATTTAAGTAGGAATTGGACTTATTTTTTTTTAAAATTTTATTTGTAATGGATATAGATAAAACTTTTAAAAAAACGTATAATACTAACATGTTAGATTTTTATTTCAGATTCCTAATATTTTTGCATTACAAATGAACAATATTTTTAAGATTTTATTCTGTTATTCAGTTATAATTACTGAATAAAAGAACATATACATATGCATATACTTCATCATATTATACTCCGAAAACTCTAATTTCCTTAAAAGATATAGACATACAAATATATATATATATGTGTGTGTGTGTGAGAGAAGAGAGAGAGAATGGGAGTTACCTCACCCTGCAAAGCTGCACGAGGGCTATTGATGACGGACCTCGTAATTTTGAGCCATGTACAAGTGACACTGACGAAAACTGAGATGGCATCTGCCTCTCCGAGCTTTCACATCACACCAACGATACACTCGAACTCATGACAACCATATATATATATATATATATATATATATATATATATATATATATATATATATATATATATATATATATATATATATATATATATATATATATATATATATGCAGTTAAATATTAGACTCATTAAAGCCCATTAAATTAATTTATAAACAAAATACTTTACTTCTTTTTACTTTTGGCAGTACCAAAAATTACAAAAACGGATCTCCTTTTCATATTTTACATGCAGTTCTTTCGAATTGACGTCCGAGATATAAATGTAACGTCCAAAATATTCTCAAGCACAAAACCATTTTCATTAAAATCTACATGAGTAGACAAGTTTAGAAGGGTACCCCCAAATTAGTTTTAAAACTGACGCGAAATTCAATAAACATCACCTCATTTTGCTGCATGTGGAAGGGATAGAATATTGAGAGAAATGTGGCATTTCCATTCTGCCTCGTAGGCGACTTCTAAACCGAGTGACAAAGACACATTTATCTTTTCGGCTGACTTATACTTAGAATCGGTTGGGCTTCAAGAAAAACCAATCATACATTACAGACTCCTTTGTCGAAAATCGTCTTCAGAGAATTTGCTGAAAGCGACCGTTGAACCATTTTCGAAAAGCCTCTTTGTCCTCATCTCAAGTAATTCGAATTGGCATTTCATAATGGTCAGCGGTGACATAGAGGATGGTGACCGTCGGGATTTAAACATCTCTAACATCTGTCGATTCTAAAATGTCGTTATTTTAATAAAGAACTCAGAAGAGAATCTAGAAAATTTGCATGGGAATTGAGTACTTCTTAATTAAAACTTTTGGTTTCCCTTGATATCTTAGTGGTGGCATTTATGTGTGTCGGCGTGTAAAATGATTATGGTAAGGAGTTGGTATATGTGGATTGAATGAAATTTCAACTATTGGGTATAGGTTGATTGGTTTATGTTAATTAACAATGGGGAGTTAAGTGGAAGTGAATTGCACGCGTAATGTTAATAATTAATGTGCTTGGAACTTTGTTGGATTTGAGAATCGAAATAGAAAACAATTATTGGAAAATTGGTAATATGAATAGTGTGTACACTTTTAAAAAATATTAAATCTATTTTATTCAATTTCAGACGATTTTTTTTACAACACACCCACACACAATTGTATTTATATCGTGACGGATCTATTCGCAATCCTTACACTAATCCTTTTGGGAAATCTTTGGCTATCAATTCGCGTTATTCACAACCAACCTTCGGAAGAAGAAAACCGTGATATGCAAATTAAGTTTACTCTATATAGTTGAAGTATTCTAGCTAGAATAGAGAGTAGGAGAAGTTACAAACCAGAAATCAGTTGAGATTGTTATTGACAAGTATCATTATAGAATTACTGTAAATAAATACTCACTAGGAGAATGATTTAGAGTGACGATTGATCACTGAGATTAAATTAAAATTAGATTAAATCGGATGATAGATTAGATCCTATAAAAAATAAGGATTGAATTTGATAGTTGCCTAATCTTTAGTGTATTTCGTCGTTATTCCATTTTCACAGTTAGCACCGAGACATTCTCTTACTGTTATTAATTGAATTTGTGCCATTATAATGTGAGATCAATAAATAAATTGATTGGACCATGACAAGTGTTTCTTCTCTCTCTCCTACATATCTAGGTACCCAAGAAAGAGGTGAAAAACTCTCGCAATATTGTATATATATATATATAAGTATATATATATATATATATATATATATTGTATATATATATAGTATATATATATATATTGTATATATATATAGTATATATATATATTGTATATATATATTGTATATATATATATATATATATATATATATATATATATATATATATATATATATATATGGAAAATTGGAAATGAGGATAATATGCAGAAATTATCTGTATGTGTGTTTTGCCTAAAAATAGAATTAAATTGCCTTAAAAAATCATTAAGTTGTTTCAAAATTCACAATCATTTATATTAAGAAAGTTTTAGTAAATGATTTCATGCAAAAACCAAATGAAATGTTTAATCTTTTAGGTATGAAAAAATAATATAAATAATATTTCTTAAGAATTTCTCTACTTTAACTAGCTAAGAACCTCAGTGGTGACAATAAAAACAGCAGAACAATGATGACAGAATTTTTTTAAAAAATATTTATGTTACTTAAACTTCGTTTCGTTCTAGATAAATCTAATTTAAATCAAAGAAGTCTAAAGTGCAATAACTTGACTTATTAAATTTAAAAGCGCATTTTCGAATGCGTTGGGAGAGACATCTTTTACAAAGGAATATGCAACCAGTACCATGCAAAACAGGACATTTATCCGCACTATTGCTAATCAAATAGTAACTAATGTTTTTTTTCTTTTGATGGTTGAAGTTATTGCTATTTATATATTCATTTGCATCACACAACATTTCTAGGCGTTTAACATTGGTCTAGAAATGTTTCCTATAGCAAAGATGATTTCCTGAATATATATATATATATATATATATATATATACACTGGTGTGCAAAACTTAGCAACAGGTGGGTTTATTGCCATAACTTCAATGAAAAATCATCTGAGAGACATGGAAATTTGAAATGAGGGAGAGTATTGTACGTAAAGGATGACAGCATCGGCGCTGAAAAGAAATACAACGCATACGGTATGGAATCAGCAAAACAAGCTTTATTGAACGCATAGTATCGTGACTCATGATTGTTCATCCAACAGGAAGAACAACAAGCAGATGTTCCTTAATATGGTATATGTCTCCCTTTCTACAATGGTTGCTTCGCACCGTCTCCGCATACCAGAACCAGCTGGTGCAACATTTCTGAGTGTAGGAGTGCCCATTCCTCAATCAACATCTGTTTGAGTTGTTGGTTGCTCTCCGGATGATGTAAGCGTGGCAATATGTCTCCCCAAAGCATCCGCACACATGTTCGATGGGATTTAAATCTGGGGAGCACGCTGGCCAATCCATTCGAGTGATATCTTCACTTTCCAGCAGCTCCTCAACAGCAAGAGTGCGATGTGGCCGTGCATTGTCATCCATAAAATGAAGTCGGGCGAATGGCACCTCGGAAAAGACGCACATGGGGAAGAAGTACTCTCACAGCGATCCCCGGTTACAGACCCTCTGTCGAAAAGTGAAGCTCAGTTCGCCCGTTCAGCATAATACATCCCCAGACGAGAACTCCAGGACCACCGCAACGGTGTCTTTCCTTGATGTTACTGGGATGAAACCGGCTACCGATCTTTCTCCAAATCAAAACGCGTTGAGAATCGCTTCTGGCACTGAACCGACTCTCATCCGTAAAGAGAACACGACTCATTGATCAGTTGTCCAGTTTTGTGCTCTCTGGCCCACTGTAAACGGTGGCTTGTGGCTAACTTTCAACGGGAGGCAGCGTTCAGGACGGTGGGCGAACAGGCCCCTTTATGAAGGCGTCTGGCCAGTGCAAATCGCGACACTTGTCGACCCGTTGCTGTCAGAGTTTCTGAGCAATGGCGCTAGCTGACTGCTGTTTACCCTTTTCGCCTGCAGGATGATATATCGGTCATCCTCCGCTGCTGCCGTCCTCGGGCGGCCACCACCAACCTTTCTAACAGCTGTACCTGTGGTTTGGAACGCTTTCCAAGCGCGCGAAACGACACTTTTGTTGATTCCGAACTCTGCAGCTAACTGGTGACAGTACGCCCCTCTTCCAGCTTTCCGGATCATTCTTCCACGCGTGAAGTCGTCCAGGTGATTTCTTCAGCCATATTTCACGAACTGACTCACTGGCACTTGCAGCGAATATGTTGAATTGCGTCTCCGTCCTTCATTTTATTCTACTGTTGAGCAGCGCGCGCCGACATCACGCGTTTTGCGTACGCTCACATCGCTTCTGACGTTTTGTTCCTGATACTTGCATACGCATGACGTTTCTACTGATTTACGTGTTCACTGTACTGATCTCCAGACCTCCTTTTCTGCAATTTTATGGCTATCTGCTAAATTTTTACATTGCTGCTTAAGTTTTGCACACCAGTGTATATATATTTGTGTGTGTGTGTGTAAGTGTGTATATAGAATTTACATATATAGTTTTTTATTATATTATTGAGCTATTCCAAAATATATTAATTCAGTGTTTCTTAAGAAATAGCATTAATAGTTTTAAAAACTAATTTAAAATTTAAAATATGTTAAAAACTCGATCAAACAATGCATTGTAATATTAATCAGCAGAATAAATTGCTTTAAGCGATGATTTTTTGAGAAAATATATTTTAATTGTACTTTTAATAAAAATGTACTCTTTATTAATGATGTATTTAATCGTAAGAATACAGTTTTACATATCAAATGTGTATATTGTGTTTCATTTTTATCATTTTTCTTCAAGTGTATGAATGATTGTTGCAATTCTTGATGTAACAACAGGGATAGGCATAATGGGTAGACATTTATGATAGGTAGTCACATAGGTTGGTTGATATCAGAACTCAAACGAGTGAGTAATGTGGTGTCTAGATTGAGATATTGCACCAAAGCAACTGATAAATGTGATAGGTGAATTTATTGCCCTTACGTCACACCACTTTCTCTTGATGTAAGCTCTTAAGCTAATCTTAGATTCAGATGCGAGAGAGAGAATTGAGTATTAAAAGCAGAAAGTAGTGATATTGATCTGATTTCTTAAAACAGGATATATCTATCTGCAAATTAATTCGGAAATATATATTTAATCAAAAATATATATACATATATATACATCATTAAAATATATATACATCATTAAAATGTTATACATTTTTATAAACTGAGTTTCAAGTAAAAAAACAAACAAAAAAACACTGTGATGTCCTGAAAATCCATTAGATTTAGAGTTAGGGTTAAAAAAATAAGACAACATTCTATTTTATTTCTCTCTCTCTCTTTCTCTCTTTACACACACACATACGAGGGTTACTCTGAAATTTTTGCGATACTCTTAGGCTTTTAAAGTTATACTTAAAAATATTTGCGAGTGTTCAAAGTAGTCTCCTACAGCATCAATGCACTTTTTATGCGAATTTTCCACTGCTTAAAAGCCTGAAACCATTCATTTCTTAGAATTTATGAAAAAACGTATTTATAGCCGCAACAATGTCTTTTTTCTGAATAAAACCGACGTCCACGTAAGTTTTTTTTAGATTAATAAATAACCAAAAGTCACACATGGCTGAATCCGGAGAGTAAGGTGGATGCTCTATCACTTACATTTGTTTTTGCTTAAGAAACTCAGCTGTTAATCCAGCTACATGGGAAGATACACTGTCATTGTGACAGTGCATCTTCTGAGTGCACCTGTTGCATCTGTTGTGTCTTGAGTGCACCAGTGCATCTGTTGTGTCTTGATTGAACATAGAACATCAAAAGATGGAAATATTATTTTTAACTAGGGTACTAATTTTAAAACTTAAACTACATTTCTTAAATTACAAATAAAAAGGATTTTCCAACTTTTATAAAATGTCCTCTACTTTTCTTTCATAATTATCTCCACTTACTATTTTACGCATTGAAGAAAATAGAAAACAGATGGAGTAAAGAGTTTACAATTTCTCTGAGTCTTGTTACGAATCAAAACGAGGTAATTATATAATCCATGACAAACTAATTAAAATAAATATAAGTTAATTATAAATTTAATCGATCAACCTGTCTCACCGATTTATATTTATCCAGTTGTGTTGTTTTTTTTATCTGCTGAAATAATAATTAGGTATTTCAAACAATCTAAGTACCTCACCTTCCCATTTATTCACAATATCTTTTAATAATGGAAGAATTGTATCGTCCATAACATAGTATGAATCATGCTATTATTCCGCTATGCACAGCTTGCGTATTCACTTTATATCTACTTGCATTTCAATACGATTCCCCAATGCATTACAATTTAATTATCTTAAAGTAAAAGTTAAATTCAGTTGAACGTTATCTACCCGAAAATGGGTTTTGATATACATACATACATACATATATATATATATATATATATATAAATATATATATATATATATATATATATATATATATATATATATATATATATATATATATATATATATATATATATATATATATATATATATATATATATATATACATATATTCATTTTTATACAATTTAAAAAAAAAAAACTATAAATTTTTCTCTAAATATGGCTTAATTCACAAAAATACCCAATTAATTTTATTAATAGTTATTTGAACCAAAACAAATTTTAAATTGTACGGATTAAAATTTCTTAAAACATTAATTGTTCATTATTATAAATTTATCATTTTTCCTAGTTATAGTTATTTCCATATTCTAATATTATATAAAATTACTTATTATTAATATTTTTTAATTCATATATAGTCCTAGTGTCCCTAAAGTAATAGTAGTACATAAACACTCTTTCAATTTTTGATTTCTATTATTTGCATACTTTTGCTAAGTACTACTACTCAGCCCTTCCCATGCTTTGAATTTGCATTTGGGTCCAAAATCTGGCAATAACTTGTTTTTTGTACGATCTGCATTTTTAAATGCAATTTTAGGTAAGTTACCTTTATCTTGTAATGTATTTAAATATTCTGTCCAATATTTTAAGTAGGCTGTTGCTCAGTATTATCAACATAAAGGGGGAAGGTTGGCTATCCACATAAAATGTCCAACCCCACTTTTATATAAATTATGTGATATATAAGAGCTGTTCTAAGTCAGCAATGTTTTTAAAACCGTGGAATCCATATTTTTATATTCTAAGCAATCAGCATAATTTGCACTAACTGGGCTCCTGTCGACATTTCTGTGGACGTGACGAGCCTTTGCTTACACCATTGATTTGATTAACAATTTAACCCACTATCATAAGAACATGTCCACGTTTCAGCAACTGCGACAATAAGCTGCAGAAATACATTTCTTTTATCGCGAATCTTTTCAAGTGTATGTCAGCCAGTGAATACGGAAGTTTTTTCTGAACTTATGTGCATACAACGAGCAGTAATTTTCTTCATTTTCAGACAATTTTTCATAATGTGCAACTCGATTTGATGACTGAGCCCAACTCCTAAGGATTATTCTTGAACAGTGTATTGAGAGGAGACCACTCAGGATGTCAATCTCATGTTAAGAAATGAAACGCCGACCTATGCGCAGCAAATCAGCAGTTTAAAGATCCCTTATTCTTACTCTAACGAAACACTTAAACCCATCTCGAAAGTTTCCTATACGGTAATGTATTTTAGCAACAGGCTTTCAGCAATTCTCGATTGCATTATGTTGCGTTTCTGCCACGAAAAAATCGATTTTAAGCCACGAATACTAATCACCATTTGAAAGCCTGTTTTAGAACGATGGAAACGAAAGTCTTCAATTTAATCCACACAATAATCCTTCTAACTATAGCAAATGTTTTTGTGCTGTACCTATCGACAACAGGTTACTTCACTGTTCCCGCATTCTCTTTGCACATCCCCACTCCTCTGCATGTTTCTAGAGTATGTAGACTCTATTTAATTTACTGATCTCATATATATACATACACGCATATATATATAAATTAATTTACTTTTTGTTAAACAGTTTTATAAAAAAATGCAATAATAGCTTAAAATCTTCTTGAATACCTTAACTTTTTAACATATTAATTGGCATGCATAAATAATCTGAATACTGTAAGTGCTTATTTTGTTAATTTTATTTTAACATTGGAAGATAATCAAATTTTTAAAAATGATTTCTTTCATTTCGAATATTTATATTAGGATAAATTTTAACTTAATAATCAAATCGTATTAAGAATTTAAATGTTTAATTTTTCCTATAAGATATTTTAATATAATGGTATGAAGAGAAAGGCTAATCGAAAATCACAATAAAAATATTTTTAATTTGCAAATTCCGTCATGTTTTTATGTTATTCATGAGATAACTTATGTTAATTCTTAGGTACAGATTTATTCCTGATAGTTGACGGTGTTACTAGCAATCTATCCAATAGAAATAAAATGTGTAATTTCTTTAATATAAATGAATTCACACTAGTTAATATAAAGTACTGTTTGTACTCATCCTGAGCAAACGCTGTAACCATGACAACGCTGTTCGATGTGTCGCGTGCCTTTATTTTGCGCAAGAATTTGCTGGAAATTTGTTTGTCCTCTTCATTTTTCGGAAGCCTTATTAAATTCCACAAAACAGTAAAATAAATGGATGTTTATAAGAAGATTTGGATTCTCTACTTATTTCGTATGCATTGTACATCACTAATCAAAACATTATTGTTCCACAGCCGACGGAGAGATAAACTCGCACAGAACTTTTGTTTGTTATTTATTCAAAATGCTTTGTATTTGCGTCTCATTAGCAAGATGGAAGGGGCCTCAAAATGCAACTAAAAGCAATCAAATTTACTTGCAGTAATACTAAAAACTAAATCATCGTCTGGTAGTTACAAAGCCAGAATAACAAAACTACGATCGTTATTTTTAAAGACAAATAATCGATTGGAGGAAGATTATTGCTTTCAATGGAAGAAACACAGATGAGCTTATTAGAGTTGTTATTAAATTTTAGGAATACTTCTTTAAATAATAAGAGTAAGGGTTTTCTTTATTATTATTATTAAATTTCGCAGTACATGCATTGATTTATTTGAAAAATAATTTCATAAAAATTGAAGTAACTTTAAAAAGGAAAAAGAAAAAATATAAGTTATAAATGCTGAAATAACTAAAAACTTTATGAAAAGATGTTTTATTTACGTTCTGACTTAAAAGTTGAAACCCGAATTTCTGAAACTTTGAAAATTAAATTTGAGTTTGTACTGCTTTTAATCGAAACATTTGATTATTATATATTAATAAACTAAAATAATATGAATATTCTAATAAATAAAAGCTTTTTGAAAACTCATTTAATTGTCTTAAAAATTTAATTACAACATTTCAAAATTGAGACTTTGAGATTTAAAACTTATGAATACATGAAATTAATCCAAAGGTTTAAATAAATATTGTTGTTCGAAAGTTAAACAAAGAAACAACAGTAAAGAGAGATGAGTCGTTCGTCAACTGTGTCAAGGCTGAAAATCCTGGTACAATATCTTCACTTTTGGGAAAACTAATTAAATTCTACGAATCAAAATAAATTTTTATGAGATTTTAAATTTCCATTTACTTTGTATACAGTCTTCACAACTAGACAAAGCGAAGAAAAGAATTTATATTAAAAGGAAAATATAAGTATTGATACATCTTTATATTTGCATTAATAACTATATTTAATTTATCTCTATCCAATTTATTTAAACATCTTTGGATTTAAGAATGTAATAAAAATAATATATTGAATTATTTTTTTCTCGGGTAAAGAACTGAGCAGACTTGTCAAAATTTTTATTATCTGTTGTATACCTTCTGCCTTGCTAAACACGCTTTGCGTTTATAATGTTATGCTAAAAGTCATGCACGAGTAATTTGTCAGTCTAAAAATGGAGTTTACTCTTCAGATAACACGTCATATATAATGTTATATAATTAGCTTTCATTAGCACTTATTAATGCAAATCATTCCTATGAATTTATGCCCAATTATAGGTTAGACTTATGCTCTCAAAATAATTGCTATTTGGTTAAATGAATTAAGCACTATTCAGCTCAAAACATATGAATTTGGGCCAAATTAGTAATTTTTTGAGCATTTTTTTATGTGAAAGCTTTAACCGTAACAAAAGTCTATCTTCCAAGAAACACATTAATTTCTATGTTAATTTAGGAGGAACGATTGCTTCTTATAATTCAACAATAAAAAAAACAACTAATATACAGCTAGCATATATGAATATATTTAGTTAAACATTATGCTAGCATTCTAATTATAAACCTAAAAACTCTTTTTTCTAAAAACAGTGTATAAAAAAGGGAAATATTGTTTTTAGAATCTGACAAAAAAACGTATAATGTTACTATTTATATGTTAGAGATGGCAATATTGCTCAAAATCATTTTCATTTCTGGTCGATAACTTTACATTAAGTACTTTAAATTATACATTAGGTACATTGTACATAACATGCTCATTATTCTCAGTTAAATTGTAATTTTTTTTAAAATAAAAATCTATTTAGACTGCAATAAAATTTTGAAAGAATAATTTATAATTTTAATTTTACAAATTTTTATTTAAGTTTTATCAATCATAACTCTTTCTAACTCTACCTTTCAATTTTGAATTAACAAAAGTGGAAAAAACACAAATTTAAATATTTAATTTTTCAATGCATAAATGAATTGCTTTTCCTTAAATTATTCAGTTTGTGTTAAAAATGTTAAGAATTTCAGAAATTAAATAAGAATCAGATTCACCTTAGTAATAAATATGAACGTCCTTTCTCAATAAAATGAAAAATTATTCATCGTTATAATTCTGTATACTTACGATAAAATTCAAAGGGCTTCTTAAAAGCTATTTTCAAAGAATTGTTAATACTTAAAAATGTTAGAGTTAGTTATTTTATAAAAAAAGTTTTTAAAAATTACAATTTCTCATTATTGGTGTTGTTTATCTTATTTAATATTTCTCGCTCAAAAATTTTTGGCACTGGCATAAAATGATATATATTTTTTAATCAAAATGGAAACAGTCTCTAATACTTAAATTTTTGAACTATAATAACTTTTCCACAATTTTAATAAAAACTCCCCTCTTAGCATTATTTTACGAATACTTTATTTTTCAATATTTATTTATTCATAATACAGTTTTAATAAAAAGTTGTGAATATTGACCGAAATGTGAGATGCGTATACGCATTTTAATAGACACATTTTGGAAAAGTTCTTCAAAGTCTTAAACAGCTGTTGATGTCTTAGATATGGATTGATAAATCTGTTATCAGTAGCATCATTTTTTTCGTGTGTTAATTTCTATGAATTAGTAGTTTATCTATCATATATATAAATGTATTGCATAATATTTGATTAGATATTCACATAATTTTATTTATACATGTACAAAAACTGATGTTCACAAATTATGCATTATCATTCATGGCCTAGTTATAACATTTTTTTTTCTCCATTATCTGGTTAGTAAAAAATATTACGATGTTTTGAATTAACTCACACATACATTAGGATGGATATACTATATTTTCACTACTAACTCATTTACATTTGCATATATTAATAACCCTATATTATTACAATGTCAAGTTACTCAAGGTATATAATGATATTGTATAACATGATTGAATATTCAATTAATTTAATCCATATATGAATTGATTGATGTTTAGGATTATGGTTTAATTATGTGTGTGTGTGCTATATTGGTATGGGCTAGAATTGGTGTCACATTATTCTAGTGTTTTGTTATGAGGTAAATGTTATGAAGCAATGAGTAAACATGAATTACTCTTACATGTGTAACGATAATCCGGGGTTCGAGGGTTTTATGCAGATGATTCGACAAAACCAATACAGTTCTTTAAGAGCAATGAGAATTTACTCTCGAAAATATAATCTTTGAAATACAGGATTCAGCAGCAATATTCACAGGAATAAACCTCAGAAGATCTTCCCACCTTCAACAACACTCAGACACAATTATCGGTGTCTAAAATACACTATATAAAATATTATTCGCAAGCAATCGCTCCGAAGTAATTACTAATCGCTTCAACAATCAGAGCAATACTAACGATCGCTAGTCAACACCAGACTGACTGACTTTGTGAACATATTCCTATTTATATACTTGCGGATAATTCGAGAAATACCCATTTGCGTCATAGGTCTTAAAATTAACGGATTTCTCGACTAATTTCAAAAAGAATCCAGAGGGTCCGAACTTGTCAAAAATGGTCTCCAACATTAACGCGAAGTAGCCAAAATTGTCACCAAAGTCACCAAATTGGTCTCCAAAAATGACGCCAACTTAGCTCTATCGCCAAGATTTTGCCAAGTTCCCATTGACTCACCATTATAACGTAAGGGACAGCGTTGCTTGTGAATATTACACTTTTAAGGTAAATTAAATATAATTTAGAGTAAGATAAAGGCATTACACATCCAAATACAAATTATTTACACTATTTTACAGCCAATTCATAACACATACTTTATAATGTCCAAACGCTAATGTACAAAAAATATTTCTATTTTTTTGAATATAAGATGACTCTTTTAAAGGTTTACCCAATTAAAAAAAGAAAAAAGAAAGAAAGAAAAGCACGAAATACACTGGAGTTAAAAAGTTAAGGGAAAAAACGCATTTTAAAGATTCTAATTAAAGAAAATTTGATATGAAAACGCTTACAATCGTCACATTCTCTGGTCTCTGATTAGCTTTTAGGATTTCTATAGAGAGTTTCATTTGAGAACCTCATCTTCTGAAGGATCCGTGATTGGTTAATTGGTACAGCTATTTAGAGACTGAAGTAATAATAAAAGATGACTAGATATAGTGGTTACGAGGTTTGATAGTGAGCTGTAGAATGGATGTTGTTTTGATGTAAGTTAGATAGAAGTTCTTGAATTTAGATGTAAGGTCATCTTAGAAAAGTAGATTATTGGCAGATTTTCTCCTGATGTTAAAACTTACGGGCAAGGCATCAAAACGTAATGTTAAATGTAAGTGAATATAAATTAGTATTCTTCATTACATATTACTCATTTATTCTGAAATTAGACATCAATATTGCTTCGATCCCTACCGAGACCCTGCAGTGTCTTTTGATTATTATCTTTCAAAATCTCCTTCTTAACAGCATTTCCAAAATGATTTTTTTTAAAAAAATGTAATGCCAATCTCTCATGATTACGGTTTAATTTCATGGAACCAAAGGGGATGTAGCAAGATGACAATTAAAGATGATTTAATACGAGTTACGATCGTCCTCAGCAGCAAAGCAGCTCTTACAGGGAAACAACATGCTGATAATCTAGGCTTGGACAAGAAATCATACTCTTCAGCAATGCATTACTTACTTTTAAAGAAGCAGTTACAGAAGGTTTTTTTTTTTTAAAATGCTGTACCACGGGCACCTCAGACATACTTTATTGATTTTACTTCTGGATATCTGGTTGGCTACCTTGTCAAAATACCCACTTTCACGTGATATTCATCGTCCAGTCGAAGATGGATGGAAAAATTAGATCGTCCTTAAAAATGAACTCGATGTCAACTGCCCTTTGAAAAGCGTCACTCTGGGATCTAAGTCCTGTGATCCCTATAACTCTGCGCAGTTAAAGTGTCTCTTAAAAGACGTGAAACTCCCCCCACTTTGCATCAAATTAGCCCAGATTATAATACCGACACCTCTATACGAATGCAATTTCAAAATGTTAAAGGAATGGCATCAATGTCTCTCATTCTTTTAAAATGTGGTTACGTCAGTGATTAGTATCTATGCTGTGGGGAAATGTATCTATCTATTAGTGAAAACAGTACAAATTTATCTCTCACGTGTTCTAGAATGATGTAGTCTGCCTAAAGTCAGACAGGTACCGTTGCCTTGGAGTGACTGAGGTTCAGAACTATTGTCTCCTGGCATGACGTCCTGCCTAATTAATTTACTGGTAAGATGCTAACTAAAACTATGTTACCCGAAGCAATGGAAAGGTTATTTGCAAGATGAGTAACCATTCCCCCAATGCACCTTGCAGTTGAAGCATAATAGCGGTCAGTTGAGTTGACAATGGCCTTTTAACATTTGGTATCCTGTCTTTTGGATATTGTTCTGGTCTTCTGGAACTTGTTTTATATTCTGGAAACCACAATTGGGGACACATTGAGCTATCTCCCACATGTGCTTGAGATTAGTCTGCTAGTTTCGCCACTAATCTCTATTGTAACTAACATTCCAGGCATTGTCCTTGTGGTATTGTTTACCACATTCTAAAATAACCGCACAAGGGCTAAGAAACATAAAATAAACTAAAACCGTAAATAGTAGTGTTTGAAACATTTGTCTTAACAGTTTACTACATGTTAACTCTCCACTTCTTTGGGAGTTTCATGATGTTGGATGACTGCATATTACGTTTTTAACTTAATGATATTTAAGTCCTATAACATTAAACTTCCTATTGTGTTGGAAATATTTCTACAGATCTTGTTGGTTTATTTAAAATGGACGGGCATCAACAGGCTAAATCAGAAATATTTTCATTTCTTACATCCCGGTAACACCCTTCTCTTGAACTCGATTTACGCAAAATTCTTTTTTTTTAGTGGATCTCTGTTCAACAAACAAGCACGCTTACAAAATCTTGATTCTGGAGATGTAATATTAAAAAAAGTATTATATTTAACTATAACCTCCCGTAACCGTCAGTGGTGTCAGTTTTAGTTAAACCCGTTTTTAAGAACTCTACTCAAACGAAAATATAATTGTCAAACTTCAAATATGTAGGTCTTTAATTTAAAAGAGGATATTTTTTATGTATAAGCTCCGGTAGCCCCAATGAGAGTTTAATTCAACAAAATCAGTTCTTAGTGAACATTTGCTCAATAAAAGGAACATGATTACGAAGTTTGAAGTCTGTAGGTCTAACAGTTCAGAAACGGGAATTTCGTACCTATAATGTCCCGATTCGATTACTTCTTCGTCATTACAAAATTATCTATACTCATCAGAACCATCGAAGTTAAATTTGTTTTGTTTTTTTGGAAAATATAATTTATTTCCATTCCTCATTCCAAGAAGATATTTTTATCTCCTTTCAGCCTCTTCTCTATGATATTTTAAAACTTTGCTGTTTTCTTCATTTTTATTAATTATGTATTAGTATTTGATTTAAAATTTAACTTGTCTGTCACACGAAGTTTATTCCTTCTTTTTTATTGAAACTTTTCGAAAGACCTGTTTTAGTTGATAGTCGAAAAATTTGTCTATCGTTCCTTGCTGTCAAAATTTTTATGTTGAGGTTATTTCATTTTGTTCCAATAAACCTTTTTAATTTTGGAATACTGAAAGAAAAATTGTGAATAATTCATAAATCTAGCTATTTTACTCCCCGAATTACTTGAACCCTTGTAAAATAAAATGTTTCTTACATTGTACTTAAAGAATTATTTATCCTGTAAAATCCTTTTTTTAAATGATGATAACACAATTAACCTAGCAGCTTTGTTTCTGAAGCAAAGCTTTCCTAAAAATACTAATAAATATGTTTTATAAAATTTCTGATATATAATGGTGTATAATGGGCTTATTTTCTCAGGTTTATAATTTATTTACAGACACCCTACTTAAAGTTTTAAGTTATGGGAAGATTTTTTATGGAAATCAAGTTATTTTTAAATGTATCTTTAATACATAATGTATTTCATAATCAATTATAAATAACACTAAATGAATTCATATATAATGTCTTTTTTCTCTTCAGAAACTCATTACTTCGTTAGCAGTCTTTTAATTTTTTAACGTTCTGCAATATTCTAAAATATTATATTATAAATGATTTTTTCATTGATCAAGCTTTTTAACACAGCAATTTCATTCATAAATACAGTTGCATTCTTGAATTTCAAAAGTAATTTCGTGTAAACACAATGTCGTGTATTTGACAACTTGTTTAAGGTGAGTTTTTTGCTGGGAATTGAGACGCATTCGAAACATGCGACATCTGCGAAGACGATCTAAGAGTAACACATGGATTTGGACATGAAATCACCATTTCAGATTGTAATTAATAATTAGCAGTTACCTAAACTTTTCTCAATTTAGTGCAAAATATTTAATAAAAAGTAAAATAATACTTCTTGAAAGATAGTTTCTACATAATTCAATATATGTTTTGAAATGCTTTATTAATAATCATTAACAATTCATTACACTAAAATTTACTTGCGTTATTACATTAAAGATATGTAATAACGCAAGATTTTATATCAAATATAATTTTAAGTAAATACAGTTCTGAAAAATAAATAAATTTTCTTAATTAAGAACACACTAAATCCTAAAACTACAAAATAATAAGCATTCTAAATTTTTAACGTTTTTATAATCATTTTTCGTTTTAATGAAAAAAGTCTTTTGTATTTCATAAGTAAACACCATATCAATTTGATTGAATGGAAGTTGAAAAAATATCAGAATCACTTCAAAACTAAAAGTAATCTATACGTATAAAATTATTAATAATAAATAGGTTGCCATACATATATTTATTGCATAAGGATTTATTAGTACGCTTTAACAAATTTAAAAAATTGGATAAAGATATGTATGGACTATATTAAAATGTCTGAAGGGCCAGTTGAATGTAAACCAAAGTTTTTCATTTCTAATGCAATAGTTAAATACCAATAGAAATAAGTTTCTTCAGTAACTATTATCCAACACATGTTATTTTCCTTTCACTTTACATGTCTGTTACAAGGCACGAATACTTTAAATTATAATCTTATTTTTATGGTACGCTATAAATCTATGGAATGCTATAGGAATTCATCAAATATAAATAATGAAAGCCTATGATCATTTTAAAGAATTCCTTCCATTAATATAAATTCTTGAGTTTCATGATGTATTTTCACATCTATCTTTTAATCATCCCGTTTCCCGAATTCTTTCCGAATTGTTCTGCTTCAATTTATCACGAAATGAACACTGCTTTTTCCTCTTAAAATCACGCAGTTGTTTGACGTTTTCCCAATTTATCACTTTTTTGTCTTTCTATCACGCGAAGGAATCATTTGTTGGGCCTATGATGTGTATGTAAGTTAATAGTATCATTGAAACTTTACTGATATAAGTTTTATTTTACTTTTCTAAGTTTTTTTTTTCTTCTTTTTGTACTTACCTTTTTAGTTAGAAATTCATTTTTCAGGGTAATAAAAAAATGATTTATTTTCACTAATGAAATCACGTATAATGTAAGGTTTTCTTCACGAAACTTTTTAAAAACAAGATGAAACAGTATGCGTGATTTCACTTTGTTCTTTGATGGTATATAATACATACTTCTCGTATTAATAGATCTTTAATATAATCTATTAAGAATATAATTTATTAGAACATCTCTTTTTGACCTCAAGTAATAATGAAATCCCATAAAAATAATTGGTTTGGATAGATATATTCCCTATATATTGATTTAGATATTTTAATTAATCGAGAATAACTTAAATAAATGCCATTGTAAATAATTGATTATTCTTTTGCAAGTTTCTTTATTTTAATGAATAAGAAACATTAAATTAAAACTATTAAAACTTGCAGATCGCGTATGCTTGGTAAATAAATAAATAACAGAACGACAAAAAAGTAATTCCAAAATTATAGCAGTAATCACAGAATTTGATTACTGTCCTTTCCAAAAGTAAAAGCTTTGCTCAACCAAGAAACAAAAGGAAAAAGAATGTTCTTCGTGGAAAATAAATGTAATATATATATATATATATATATATATATATGTGTTGTGTGTATTGTTTTCTGTGTACTATGACCATTATAATTACATGAACATTTGCATTTTTGTAAGGAAAATATATAGTCTAAATATATATTAATTTCCTTATCTCTTCAGTATAAATCGTCTGAAAAAGTCTTTTTACTTAAATAATATATTTCGAAAATTGGCAATATTTCTTAACTTGAGTGTATTTTATCGTGACTTAATATATTTTAAAGAAACAAAACACTTTCATTTCATAATTAGTATAGCACAACTTTTGAGGTGACGATTTTGTAAGTGATGTCTAAAATATACTTTAAACAAATACAGTTATTATACTATTGCAGTTAAAAAACTACATTACAGTTATTATATAAGGAAATAGCCATATATGTAACTGTATAATACAACGACAGTTAAAATAATGTTCAAATCTGTTATAGATTGCAATAAGGCAACATTTCTCAAACTGTGGGCAATAAGTTTACGACAGGGGCGCGAGCATATTGAAAAGTCGAAAACAAAAGATCCTTTAAAAATTAGTAATTCACTGAAAGTAAACAAACGAATCACATTCTGACATAATAAAAAAAAAAAAAAAAAAAAATAAAAACCTTCGGAATAATTTTATGGATAGCAGTGCACAGAAAATAGCGTACTTTGGGAAGACGTATGCATATGTCTTAGGCAATTAACGCTTTTGCTGAGCGAGACGTTTATAAACGCTGGTGGTCCTTAAGTAGCTCAAGCCGTATAGTAGTTTTAGCGTGAAAGAATAGTATTATTGAATTGAAATGCATTGTTATTGTATGGAGAAGGAATCGGTGCGATGAAAATTATGATTGAATATTGGTTGCAAATATGGAAAGTTTGAGAAGCACTGTCATAAAGAAATATATATTTAAGAAAAATATGTTTTTGATTTGCAAAAGTAAACTCTACATTAAAATTAATAAATAAGTATATGTTTTAAATTTTTTTTCTTGTTTTTACCGATATAAATCTTTGAGTATTTTTTTTTTATAAATCTCTCTTTTAAATTAGTACATATTTAGTTCCCTTGAACTTCAGAAATAATTGAAGATCATAATGCAACAATTGCCTGTGTGGAATTAAAAGGAATAAAAAATTTTGTAATAATTTTTTTACTCTACTTTTAATTTAAAAAATGCGAATCGCAGTAATATGTTGTTTAAACAAAATGACCCGAAATAATAAAGAATACATTTAACCCGTTCAGCACCATGATCCCATATATGTAATCACGCGTTTCTCCCTCCACGGCCCCCGGTATCATATATGTGATTGAGCATTCCCTTCTCATAAACCCATGATCACACCGGTGTGATCAGAGTTAAGAACGTATTTATATTCATTTTTAGAAGCAATAGATGGCGGTTTTAAAAACGTTTTTTTTTTCGAAAAATGTTTCATAAAACTTTGAACTTCAATATGTGCTTTCAACTCAGTGTTTTTTTATAAATTACATCCGAGATATTTCTTAATATAAACAACTGCATATGTTTAGATTTTTCGAGAGAATCAGACATTTACAGGTTCGTGATCTATTGCTCTATGCATTTCTGTTTATATTTTGAATAAGTTGGCTTAGTTTTCTAATATGTTCTATATTCGTATTTAAATGTATGGAATTTTTGTCAATTTTTTTTAAAGTGTATGTACTTTTTTTATTAAAATGAAAACATTTTCTTTAAAATTCTCAATTTTTTTTATTTATTTATTTTTTTAATATAGCGAAAATATATTTGTAATCCATGTTCAAATAGTATCAATGTTAGCAAATTATAAGTTTTAACGTATTTGATTGCATTTAAAACTTTATATGAATTTTAAAATTAAATTATATATAGGCTTAGCAGGGAAATTCGACCGGTCCCGTGCATGCGTAACCTCTCCGAACGTAAGGGCCTGGGGAAGAGCTTCTTTCTCCTTCTGCTTGTCCTGAAGAGGTTAAGAATAATACAGAAATAATAAATATAAAAAACTAACCTTTGTTTATGTAAGCAATACAAGTGACTTTGATCACATAAAATTCCTGCATAACAACTTTATCATTGACACAAACTTTGGAAAATTTTCCTTCAACTACATTTTTTGCATTACGCATTGAAATTTGCATGAAAACCATCTAATTCTTAGAAACAAAGAAATACTTTAACATTCCCTTAGTTAAACGAATTTTAACATTGCGTGCTACTTATATTAGTGAATTGAAAGAGAAAAAAATACGTGTCTTCAAGCTTTTCAGGAAATAATTTACTTCGTAACGATGAAAATGCATTTCTAAATCTTTGATTATCATTTTTCCCTAAACCAAATATGTAATACATCTTTCCCTTAATAAAACTGAACTCTCATGTGCTTAAAACCTTTGTGGGTATTCCGAGCAAACACAATCTTAATTATATTAAGATATTTTTATTTTCATTCCATGAATCATGTTTGTATAACACATGTGTATGTGATACTTTTTCTTAAAATTTGAATCTACATCTATGAATTTTTTGCTTCACACTAGATTTTCGTTATATTTTATGGAACTATTTACAGATTTAAAGCAAATAACAATTTAATATACTAGTCAAATCTATATATACACCACTTAAATCATATATTGAGTTCCAAATACTGTTAAATTTGTGGTGTCTTTTTAAGAGTTTGTTTTGACTAAATCATATACAAACCTCACGTTATTCATAACCAGTCTTTATCAGTTTTACCAATTCTTTTCTGTATATTTTCTTGCCAGAAATTTTAACGATAATTATGAAACCTGATATCTACAAAAATATCCCGGAAGGAAGAAATGTTTAAATATAATATAATGTCTTATTTTCCGGTAGAACAAGATTTGCTTTAATTTCTTATCGAGCCTAAATGATAAATAAATAGATTATAATGATCACACATGATTTCAGATCACACATATTTCCTGTTTTTCACGTAGTTTCTTTTTAAATAATAATAAAAAAAATAAAAAAATCTAACCGGGAGTTACTAAAAGCCATCTTCATAGTATTTTTATGACAGTAATGTCTCTTGTTTTTGAATTATTTCTAGAGAAAATAGAGCTATTTGACAAACGGGAAGTGCATTCTCATCGAGTCAAAACATAGAAAAAGAGAAGAATATAGGCAATTATTAACTTGGTCATATTAAACACGCTTGTGTTTAGTGGAAAAAAATTATTTTGATGTAGCATATATATTATAGATTGTAAAACAATATTTTTCTAATGGATTTTTTTCTAAATATCAGAATTTTTATGAGTACAATGCTACAAAACATAAATTAAAGTTCGTTTCATTTAGTTAATATCAATATGATTTTATATAAAACATGAGTTTGCATTAAAAAATTTAAATGCTTCAAAACAATTTAATTGCATATTCATGGCAACTAAGTTAAGGAATGAGGAATTAAAATACCTGTTATAGTCTTTACACTGAGAGATTTTTTTTATTTCTTTCCAAATGTATATTTATAAAAATAATTTAAGGTTAATTAAAACACAAAAATGATGAATTGATTGTTACCATCCTTCTTACTTACAAACTATACCAGAGCTAATGGTGAAAGACCTAGTAATTTTGAACCATGACCAAGTTACGAAGAGAATTGATCCACAGTTTGAGGATCCACTATCTGAACTCCCACAATATAACAACGTGATTACTTTGAGTCTTGAAATTTTTAACGTGCAATAGTCCTTTTAAACACTAAATTTTCAGCAACAACAGGATTTAACCTCTTAACTGCCGATTAAAAAATACAGGACTCACACCCTGGATTCACCATTTTTTAATCGGGAAGCGTATGTGGTGTATTGGGGGAATAGAAACGGTACAAATACGCAATTATTTCTCTGAAAAATTTAAGTCCTTCGCAAACATTGGAAAGGTCATTTTATTGCATCCCACAACCATCCGAAAAGTTTTAGTCATTGTAGCGAAAATAAATAAATAAATCGTATTTCAGCAGGACTTATATATACGTCCTGGGTACTCAATGCATCGTTTCAGTGATATGGATATATACGCCAGTGGCACTTAATGGTTTAAATCTACAATTCCACAGAAACCACTCGGGGATCACCACTCGGTGGACAGCATTTTAAAAGAGAATTTCAATCTAACCTTTATTTCAATGACTGAGACTTGACACGTAGGTATATTTATTACATAATGAATAAACACCGCGTTACATCACCTATGATTTGACTGAAAGCAAACATTATATTAGAAGTTTTAAATACTTCCATGTATTAACCCTTTATCTACCTCATTATGATTTACTGCAGTTCTTTTTATGCATTTTTTTCTTTTCGGATCACTACATTAAAAATTAAGGGATATACATAAACAAAATGCTCAATTTTGTGATATTTAATCCGTCAGAGCTAATTAATAAATTAAAGATATTCAACTGTAAAATTAATTATATACACTGTTCACTTAAAATAAATAGTCAAATCATTTTCTAAGGTCGTCATTAACATACAAATAAAAAAAGACATTTAAATTTTGACATTAACTATTTTTTCGAGACAAAAATGATAATCTTCGCAATCCGCTGAAAATTCCGTCAGTTGAAAACGCAATTTCTGCTATAAAACTTCCTTTCTGACAACACGGGTTCATCATAGAACCCGTGCTGCAAAATCTTTGAAGAGTGGATTTTCATGAATATTCCTGCTAAGTATCGTCAGAATATTCGTAAAAAAGTTTATCTATGTAATTTTAAAATCATTGGTACTTATAAGTACCGTTGGTAGATAAGGGCTAAACCTTTTATTATTCAATAATCAATATATTTTGAATTTTAATCCTACTCTTCCCTCTCCACAGTATGTAGCAGAATACTCATATACTTCCATCAAGCTGAGAAAAATACGCAACAACTATTTTCCTACAGAATCATAACCGTGATTTCTGATCCCCACAGCAGTGTTGCTTTTATCACCTCAGCAGCCATGTGCAAGCATTCTGCTGTCCAACAGAAAGTTATCGTCTCGTTTTCTGCCTCGATAAATATAGCATCTACTTCTCGAGCTAATCTCTTCTGGAGACTACAGCTACTCAGCCGCTCATTGGAGTGGGATGCAAATTTCTATGCACAATAAGATGTTATTTTCATGATTCGTCGAGCATGTACATCAGATAAGGAGACTGAATCTTTCTGAGATAAGGGTTTCCATCTTCTAGCTGGCTACATCGAATGAAGATTTACGTGTGAATGGATTTGGATGAAGATTTGTTTCCGTTTTCATACATCTGCGGGTGACTGAATAGAGTCTTTATTATGAGACCAAAATGTGATAGGGTGAAGTCATTGTATTCGATGAATTTGGGTGTGATAAGCTAAATAAGCTAAAATTTCTGTATGCATCAGGATCTGAAATGTTGTGTAATGTTAAAGTTTGCTTAACAATGAGGTTGATGAAGAAACAGCTGGATTGCCTGTGTTATTCTTAATATTTATTACTTTATTACATGTTTCTTTTTGATTTAAATTTTCAAAATAACTAAAAAAAATATTGAAAAGAGCTTCGGCTTAGTTTAAAATTAATATTTAAAGCATGAATGATATCCTTTTTGTGACGGGCTCACGCGTCTTTCATTAACATGTCCTTTGGGTTCTTTTGTGGCCAAGATTAATGGAAACTCTTTTCCAACCAAAACCCAAGAAGTGAAACGTGAAGGTAAGATACAAATTAGATAGCTTTTAAATTTTAGAAGTTTAAGTAAGCAAGGTGGCAATTTGGGGAATGTTATGCTAGAGACTGATACAATCGTGAAGTGACAGCCAACTGAGGTTACCCCGAAGATAGAGCCATTAGGTGAAGGTGCATACCCTTGCCCTCGAGTAAATACGCAACTTCCTTAATATCGGATCAAAGATTGGATTAAGGTAGGATTGACTATTTAATATTACGACTTGCGATATTATTTTAATTGAGATTAGGTGGGTTAGATATTGATAGTGGTCCGAGTTAGGTTATTTCGGTACTAGTTGTACTGTGTGTTTATTCATCGTGTAGATTCTCTCATATATATTTATTATTTAATTTGTTAAAAGCTTATGTTCTAGTTCTTAATAAAGATATTTTAAGAACATGGAAAATTCTCGTTCTTTAGTTGAACCTACATCTCTAGCTCACGCAGATAATCAAAGAGAAGGTCACCCTTAATCAGAGAAGGGGGTGGGCAGTTTCACACTTTATATGTACAATAATAAAATAGAAGCTTTGAATATATATTATTCATATATTTCTCACAGAAAAAGAAAGAAATGTTTTTTTAGAATCCTAATATTGGTTATTTATTTAAGTCACAATCGTAAGTTTTTGAGAACTACTGATGAGGGTCCTCTAAATTTCGAACATAAATCAAGGGACGAAGATGACACCTCCCACGGAATACCGCTCTCTCAACTAATACACCACACCAATGTGAGATATTTGAGACTAGATAAATTTAATCAGTAAATAAATTCAGCCCATCTACGGTACTAGTCTTAATTAGTACCATTACCCAAAACTATGAGTCGACAGAAATAACGCCGGAATGAATTTGCTGCCATGGCCATTCAAATAAACAGTTTCCTGAGTGTACTTACTGTCTAAGATATAGGTTCTAAAACAAAATAATGCAATTTACATTACATTCCTTTAATATTGCTTACTAATTTGTGTGTATTAGTTGCTTTTTACATGCTTGCGTTTGTTAAGGCATAACCTTTACTCCTTTTGCTAAATTATATTGATTAATGTATTTAAGTAACATCTTTTTCCATTGCAAATACTGTGTTATTTTTCAACTGAAGTATCAATGAATTTAAAGAAGATGTTAGTAAAATTATTTTCAATATTTATCTTAGTTTGTTTAGACGTAAAATAAATAAAAATCACGAGGAAAATGCATGACAGTGTGATATAGTTATTTCGAATCCATGTGTTGTTTTATCAGGAATTTGCTTACACTTTTTTCAAAAATACTTTATTAATGTACAAAATTGCACTTACCGAATAACATAAGACATAGTAAAAACATAGCACCATGTAACAACATGACATAATAAAATGTAATAATATCATATTACAGCCCGAGAATGTTTAATCAGTAACATCAGTTGATTTGGCAGCTTTTTTTCCCTAAAGGCTCCCGATGATGCAATAGCGTTTGCAATACGTTCTTCCTTGACATCTCATGTATAAATAAATACAGATAAGGTTGTTATTAAATATATGCTCCCCAATTTTAAAATTGCGGAAAATATTTACCCTAGTCCAAGGATGGCGTACCAGTGGCACGCGTACCATCAATGGCATGAGACACAATATTTTGGGCACGCCAATGATCAAAATGGTTTGCATTTTATTTCAAAATAACAAAATTCACCATGAAATATTACGAACAAAAGCGAGTGATCGGTTCCATGGTGGTGAGCACCCTAGTTTGCTATTGTCTTGCCTTGGTTTCGTCGTGGACTACAGTTATACTTATGATGTTAAACTTGTCTAAACACAGCATAGTCAATTTCTTTCACACAACTGTATTTTAAAGTTTATTTGTGTTATATTTACTATTTTTAACTTATTCAATATGGCTAGTTCAGCGAAAGAACAAAAATTGCAATATAGTAAGTATAACAGAGAATTTCAAGTTTGGTGGACAGAGAAACATTATTAGTAAACGTGACAGTGAGAAGTGTGTTTTATGTTCTAGAATAGTGGTGTGCAGAACATCGTCTGTAAAACGTCATTTTGAATCACAAATCTTCTTGTCAAAAACAGTGAGCAACAGCAAAAATAATTAATTACTTAGAATGCGTTTGACATAGATGACTCAAATTCAGCATGCAATCTATATTAAGAGTAGTATCTTACAATCCTGATAAAAGTTATTTGTCATCCAATCTGCACAACAGAAGTTACACAAATGTTACTTTACTTTGAATTACACGTATAACTAAAACATTTACAACTATACAGAACAAAAAGTATTTTTCCGTAGTAAATAGAGTTTTGAATTGGTAGTATTTAGTTTTAGTATTTTTCCAATAATCATATAGGAAAATTATTTGGCGGCACGTCTACAACTCATTATACATTTTTTAGAAAAAATGGCACGTTGATCCATAAAGGTTCCACACCCTTGCCCTAGTAATTAACGAATATCATTAATGTTACTTATTAATAATATTACTACTTATACTCTACTTATTAACTTTATTAATATTTATAACACTACTTATTAACGTTATTAATATTTATAATCCTACTTATTAATGTTATTAATATGTGTAACTCTACTTATTAAAGCTAGAGATATATGTTGTTTAATCAAAACATTTATATATATATTAAAATTCATTTATGTACTTTTGTTCCCTCTCTCAACAAAATTATCCAGTATTTATCAACACTTACATGTGAGAGAAATTTATTATCATAAATAAGAGTCAAGATATTTATGACCACTTTCTCTGGAAACATCATTTGATAGAAAATACTTAAATTTCAAAACAATTCTCTCTTCTTTCATAAAATTGCATTATTTGATTTTGTCACTAAACTAAAGGATTTTCCTTTTTTTTTATATTTCTTAGTAGTTCCTCTCATCCAATAAATTCAGTATACAAAGTCAGAAAGTTATCATAAATAAGATGAACAGTTGAGAAATACATAATATATGTGTATTACATGATTTCCATACATCACAAATCATAAAAATTATACTATTGATGCATCGAAAGAAAGAACAACGGAATTTGTTAGTGGAGAATGTAACCAAGTCTGACTGTAGTGCATGCATCATAGCAATTCCCATGTTGATGGGAAAATAAGTTTGAGATGAGCAGTGTCCCAAGTGCTGACAAGTTCAACACTTTTGCCAAGTATTTAACAATCAGTAGTAAGTCTATAGGTCTTCATTGCCAATGCTTCAGCTTGCTATCCTCACTATCAAAAATTTCTCTCTACGAGTTAAGAATACGAACTTCGGGTCAAGGGCCTCATAACAGTACCTACATATTACATGCACATCCAGAAAATAAGTTTCCTGATGTTTTCTCCTATAAAGTAAACGTAAGTAGCCGTGTCAATTGCGCATGCGTAACAGATCTATGACGTAACAATCATATACCAGCTGGACAGGTCCCGTCTCGTGCCAGTAGAGAGGTAGTAGTAGTTCAAAATTGAAACTCTTATTTCTTCTTCCGCGGCCTGCGAGGTTCGGTTGGTGATAAAGTTCTTGAATACATAAAGCATTGCACCCATTGAAATTCATCGTCAGCTTTGCCAGGTTTATGGGCTGAACCTCATGAGTAAGCAGATGGTACATCGCTGATGTAGGCAGTTTTCACAGGGTCGTCAAAGTGTCCATGTTGAAGAGCGCAGTGGGCGACCGTCCCTCATCAATGTTGATATTGTTGAGCTTGTGAGGCAGAGTGTGATGAAGAACCGTCGCTTCATGATTACGGATGCTGAGCAGCCAATTTCCGAAGATATCGCGATTCTTTTAGCATGAGATTATCACTAAGCACCTGCTTTTCAAAAAATTGTTAAAAAAAAAAAACATTCAAAAAATGGAAGACGTCTGTCACACGCTGCTTCCATTAACAGGCGGCGGAGTTCTACCACAGAGTGATACAAAAGTTGATCCAACGATTCGACAAATGTCTCAATTCTGGTGGTGACTATGTTGAAAAAGAGCTGAAAGATTGCTGTACTTTTTGCCAACAAATATGTTCCTGAAAGGGATTTTTTTTTAAAAGGGGGGTAACTTAATTTCTGGATGCGTCTCGCATATTGAAAATCTCATCCGGAAAAAGGTAAGTTCATTTGTGTAGCAGAAATTATGCCCTCTAACACCGAAAGATCTGCACCATATTATGTACGTCGAAGTATGATGTTATAAGATGATGACATGTAGAGGATGATGAATGGATTCATAAATGTGCGTATGTATATTAAACGTTATTTTTCATCCTACTCTAGCTATGATTGTAACGTAATTTATCCAAAAAGGAAAAGCATCATCAATTTACTAAATTAACCTGTAAGGAAATGAACGTTAATTGTGGCACGAATAGGTGCGTGTTGTGCTGTTTTTAGGCATTAAATTTTCTTTAGTTCCGTTTTTGAAGATGAAAGATATTGCATTATACTAATGAAAGGTAAAAAAATCGTAATGCATATCCACAATGAAAATTAGGCCTTAATAATATTAAGACAAATAAATGTGATTCCTATATCTAGATTTTCATGATTTTAATGTGTGTGTTGGTTTGCATAAGATCCTAAATTTCATTAACTACACATATAACCCTTAATTTCAACTTAATCCAGTTTTATCCTTTATATTCTTATATTGTTCTGTTCTAATACTAGAAAAAACTTTTCACAAAATTGAACACTTTTGTTTTTCAACCATTTATATTCTTTTTTATGTCCATTTGCACTTTTATTTTTACGAATATGAAATCTTTATCATCCAATAATTCTTTTTCGTCGTAATCAGATACGGAATATTTCTCACATCCATTATTTCATGTAGTCTGGTTCACTATTCTCATTTCTGTGATTGCTCACATTTCTCTAAATTGAATCTGCGTATTTTTTAACCTTATCAAATATTTCTCGAAGAATGAGCAAGGTATTTTCTGAGTTCACAAATTTTGAAATAAATGACCTAACATTCAAGTAATAGTTCAGAACTACATAAAATAATTAACAAGTTAGCGTAATGTAAAAAATTTTAAACCCAAAATGTTACCCAAATGGATGGGAAAAAACAAATTTTCAAAATGGGGAATTTTTTGGAAAAAATGACAAAAAAAATTTTTTGTTTAAAAAATTAATGATATACTTGATATGTATTCTTAAACACTAGATAAACGTATTTTAAAGCGCAGTTATATAGATAGATTTTAATTTCATTTTAGTTTACAACGCCTTTTGAAGCATCATGAAGATTTTTGGTGTTCAACTTCATGATTTCGAATCTCTGTCAATTGGCAAATTTAAGAAACATGAGGGCACCCCCCTCCCATCTTCCGCGAAGGGGGAATTTTTAAACTTGGGTACATTTAACCAAAAACCCGCTTTTCGCTTGCAGGATTTTCAGTGTAGCTATCATTGGAATTTGCTATTCATTCAATCTGCTATCGTGGCCACACTAATAGATAGAAAAATAGTAATGAATTCCAGATTTCTAGGCACCGTATTTGAAAACCGTATTCAAAATAATTTATTTATTATAAAATTTGTCAGATACTTCCTTTGAAACCTACGAAAAATTTATAAAGAAAATACTCCTGTAGTAATTATAACTAATATATTATTTTAAATTTATGTTTAGGATTAACATTTTACATGCTCGAATTATTTAAGTACACAGATTAAGTTAACTCCTTAGTACACCGTCCGGGATACCGAGAGCTGACCAGAACTGGTTTGCTCGTACGCGGTAAAGGCACTGCTATTTTATTTTTGTTTTGCACATATCTTTATACTTATTGTGAAATTATTAGAGCTTGAGTTTTTAAGAGATGCAGTTTGTACATTTTAATGAAATATTTCTCATCCGGGATTTTTATTGAGGGCAGGAATTGGGAATTTTGAAAATATTCGATAAAGAACAGGGATTGCCAATGCAACGTGCAATTGGTTGCTTGAGAAGAAATGATGATGGAACGATAATCATAAAAAGATGGCATTATATATTTCTCCATTGCAATGTAAGAATAAATATTACACCATGCTTCAACTTATGTATACATACATAGATGTGTGCATAAGTACAACATTCTTAACATTTTGAAAAAAGAGTTACGAACATGAAACTTTTTGTAAGTATCAGAGGAATTATTTTAAAATATATATCAAATATTTTTTCAAAGCAGAGTTTAATAAAAAAACAAACATATTTTGGTGTTTTTGTTTTCCACAATTATAAAAGAAAATAGTGTGAAACTTCAAAATTAAAAATTAAAATAAATTGTTTCTATTTCCGTATTATGTTATATATTTATTATGAGTAAATATATACAATGAAAAAATGTGCCTTTTTTGGAATATTTCTTGCGAAAAAATTGAACGCTTAAGAAGTTATGTATCCAACTACTTTCGGAACCGTGATTTTGCAAAAGCGTTAAATGGATAATATTAATGATATTTAGTGTCACTTAGATTAGAAAACGGATATAAAATTGTTTTAAGAATAATATTACAATAAAATATTTAAGTAATATTTTGACAAAAATGAATTTAGAAACCTGTTTCAAATATTTTTTTGAAAAAATGCTTCTATTATAAAAATATTTTGTATGTATATAGCTCAGACCTCTGCAAAGAGGCTCAAATAGAATTTTTGAAATATATAACTTATAAGTGGGTTTATCCATCTTTTACGACAACAGAGGGAGAAATTTTAAGAAAAAAAAGCCGGTAATTATTTCAATTGGTTGTAACTCTGAAAATAATGTGAATTTTTCAAAAATCATAATTGAGCCTCTGTACGGAGATTTGAGCTATATACAGGCAAAATATTATTATAATAGAAGCATTTTTCACAAAAGGAGAACATTTTGAAAAAAATATTATTCTATGTAATTTTTTGCCGTAATATTGTATTTAAATATTTTTTTGTCAAAATGTCCTTAAAACAATTTTATACATTTATACTAATCTAAGTGACACTAAATATCATGACAATTATCCATTTATATGCTTTATTTAAAATCACGGTTCCGAATGTAGTCGGATACCTTAATATAAGATTAACTTTTATATAACTACAGCATGTACCAACTATATTGAGTACTACTTATAACTTTTCAGATATTATGACAATACAATTGAGTACGGAACAGTATTATTTATATGGCGAGAAACTGATCTATATTTCAGCCAAACTTGCAACCTCAAGGAACTCACTTTGGCATGATTGACTTTATGCGATACCTAATCGCAGGAATGGAAATCAAACACATTTATTTCAAAGACTTCCTCGGTAATCTTCGCTTAATATCGATTCCCGATTATAACCGAATGCTTATCTCCGAGAAGTACTTCAAACTCTCGCCATGAATCGCTTTAGTTGCCGATTTGCTTCATGATATATTATTCAGAATATAAAGGAATCGATGAGAAAGCATCTCTTCTCTTAAGGCGAAGTTTACGGCTAATTATAAACCATCTGCAGCTGATATTAGTAATTCAACCCAATTATGTTATTGTGAAATTCAGACTGAAGGTGATAAATGATCGAAATTGTTCAGGCTGTTATCGCGTGCACACAATGAAGAATTTTTATTAAATATCTTGCGGTCCATTAGCAAGGTCTATGAGGAGAACTATATTTCTTTTATAATAGTAATATTGGATATCTCTTTATATAGTTACGGGAGGAATTTTAATTAATTATACAGAGGGAATTTCTCACATTATTTTAGTTTCATCTATGCATGAGCATAAATTATATTTTATAGGAGTAAAACAATTACATTGAACTGAGATTAAATTTAATTTTAACTATATATATTCATTATTCTTTGGAAGTAATATTTTGAGTTTTGGTATTGTTTTGTTAGAATGAGTAATAGAGTTCTGTACTGTCGCACTATTCAATCTATAAATTTTAAAAGGGCCCACGCGTTCAGATTATATAGCTTGTCTGCATGAATAAAAAAGAAAAGTGCTAAGAAATAAATAATATTTTTACTCACCATTAATTGAACTCAATTAATTTACTCACCATGTTTTACTTGAATAGGTGGTTATCAAAATAATGAAAACACTTTTGATTTATAAAAAAATCCTTTATTAGTGTGGTGCAGGACCGCTGGATAAGTTTTGAGGAATATTGCACCATTCTTCTCGGAGATATTGCGAAAGTTCTGGGAGAGAGGCCAATTTAGAATATCTCGATTCCGTATTGAACACTCTAAAGTAAATTATAACTGATCAATTATATTGAGAAATAAGTTGACTATATGAGTTAAAGTAGATAACTTTTCGCATTCATCAAAACATGATTGGACAGGTCTCGTTGGATGTTTAGGGGCAATATCATCCTGGAAAATTTCATCTCCTGTAAGAAACAAAGTTTACCCTATAGGATGGACCTGGTCAGTTAAAAAAAAATCTCTATATGTTTCACCAATGATCCTTCCTTTCAGGTTTATGACTGTCCCGGCAAAAGATCACGACACGGTTGCCCATGTCATGACAGATTCACCTCTATGGTTGACAGTTGGAAGGAGGCAATTATGGTTATACGATTGTACAGATTTCATCCAAACGTGGATCCATCCTATTGTAAAAATAAAAGTGAAAGACGACTCGTCATATTATATTAGTTTCTTCCACTTATAAGTCAACTAGGTTTTGAAAGTGTGGCACCATTGTAGACTGCATTAGACGTGCGTGACAATTGGCTTGGGAATTGCTGCTCTGCCGTAAATGTAAGCGCACCGTATCAGTTGCGCATCCCATGATTTCTAAATCGCCAACCTTGCGCAACACAAAGACCACTAAGCAGCAAGATGGTTAATGAAAGTGCCTTCTTACTGTGGCTATTGACACTGTGCGTATCCATATGCTGTCACAAGTGTTTACATTATTTTGTAAACCACGTGTATATGTATTCAACCATACACAATAATGTAAAATACTGTATTCCATAGCCTAGATAAAAAGTAACCATTTAAGTTCCAGTTTAATATGTAACTCTTGAGAAGTCGCGCACTGATACTACTGACGTTAGAAATGCTCAAAGTGACGAAGTCACCCCAATCCTTTTTTTCTTATAATTCCTTTTATTAAGCACGATAAAAATTGCAAGTCCAGTGAATAATTTAATTGAGTGAAAGTGTATTACGTACTTTTAAGGACTTTTCGGTTTTTCTTTGATAATTTGAGTAAAAACAATCCAATCAAACTGAACTAAAAAGTTTCATATGTGCATTACTTTCATAAATGACACAAATCGTAAACACCTTTTCATTAGCATTTCAATAATGATATTTGCAGGCAAAACTGTCGAATTTTGTTCAATGTATTGTACTTTTGTTGTTTTTTGATGATTGACAAATGCCATCTTGAACTTCTTGCTTGTGTCTTTTTGACAGGGCGCAGTGTGTCTTGTGGTACACACTTTTAGCTTTATATCTTTTTTGACGGAGATTTTTTTTAGGTAGCTATTGAAAATTCTCCTTTCAACTCAAAAGTTTCATGTCCATCGCTATTCTCAAATTTACTTTAGCTATCATGATTAATATCCATTATTTCATCAGGTTCTTCCTTTGCTTGATCAGTTTCAACTTCATCCAATAAAGATCGCACAGATGCCCATTTCTCTTTTTTTTATTCTATTCATTTACATTTATAAACCTTATTGAGTCATACTACATAGCTTCCAAAACCACTCAGTCGTTCACAAGGGAAAATGTAGACTGTTCATAGAAAATATTTTGGTACAAAATTAGTCATGTAGGGAGCTCAGTCATTTTGAGTACCTTAATATTATTTTAAAAAAAAGCGTTTGCTGTTTTTTAAAAAAAAGAGGGGTGTATTTGACAAATAATTTTAGTTCCCAAGAAGACTGTCGTATAGAAGTATATTGATAAGGTAATTTGCAATACATAAACATTCCCAGAATTAAAAATTTTGTGATCAAAGGGTGACTCTGTGTCACTGGCGACCTCTCCTGGGTGAAATTCCTCAGCTGGAAATAATGCCAAAAATTTGAGTCATAGAGTTCTCAAATCAACGAATATTATTTTTAATCGCTTCTTCGTTACTTAACACATATAATACTATTATTCATCAATCGTTGGTTTAAACAAGCTAAATTTTTGAGACATTTGTTTCAATCCCACTAAAAAAGGAGGATTTCAAAGACAATATCTTCGTTTTTTTATCCTAACTACAAAAACATAATTGCAAGTCTACAAAATAATGATAAACAACTTCCTACTTTACATATTAGATACCATTCATTAAGAATATTATAATAGTTTAACATACAGTATAAAATTCTCGTGAAATCTTCATTTTGTTATTCATCAATATATATTGAAACACATTATATATATAATTTTTCTATATTCGTCTGCATTACAACTTTTACATTTTCAGTTTCAATTTTGCAAGCTGCCTTACAAAACTTACCTTGATTGAAAAATACATCTAAAAAAAATTTAAGCGAGCTTTTGATTAAAATAATAGCATTCTGTAATTGTATTTTTGAAAGGAAAAAAAATACTTTTAAATGAGTTTTCAATACAAAAAATCGCTAAGATCATATTCACACATACTATAGTCAAATAAACATTCTGTACACAGTTTTTCCGCAAGACATCTACTCAAAAAGATTTCGCTTTAATATTTTTTTTTTTTTTTTAACTTTATATAATACATTCTTGATTTTATTGTATTTTTTGGGATTATAATGTTAATCTTTCTTTCAAAATGACTTTTTTTGCGTCTGTATTATTTTAAAAATACTCTGATAATATATTATATAATAATGCTATTGTTAAAAGAATTTATTTTAGTGAAATATCCCAGAATGATGAATGCAATATAAAATTAGAACTACAGTCATTTAAATGATATTCTCATTTCAAAAAATTAATAATAACCACATTCTTGTGTTTCTTTTCTATATTCCCCTTTCTACCTTCTGTACTGTAGTAATAAACTTAACTTGTTTATTAATCTTCTTTTTTTATTGAAGGAGGAAGTGAAAATACTCCTGTCAAACTCACCTGTCCATGGGAAATATAAACGATTGAAAATTAAACGAAAATCTCCATAATCATTGAAAAGACGGGGACGAATTCATTTAATTTCTTGGTATTGGGGTGGGAAGCCTTCTCATTCACTTTAGTGGGAAATTTAAATTTGAAACTTTATAAA
>BMAV01027539.1:0-11985 GCA_019973955.1 Trichonephila inaurata madagascariensis | reverse complement strand
AAAACATTTCATTATGTTTTTGGTGTTCATTCTTACTAATATATAATTAGAATTTGTTTTTAGTATTTTAAAAGTGTTTTTGTTTGTGAGTTATATTTATTCTATAATTATAAAGTCAAGGTGCAAATTCTTTTTAATTGTCGCAATATTGATTGCATTCTTAAAATTTTACTATTTTATTTCGATTTAATATTCTGGCTAACATATGCGGATTAATTTTTATTTAATATTTGGCATTGGTATTTGAGTTATGGGTTTTAATTATTAATATTCTAATACATCTTTAATATCTTTAGTATTTCTAGAGTCTTATTCTTACACTATTTTCTCTTATTTGTAGGTAATTAGTTATAGACAAATACAGGGCACAGTCAGATGCCTTTAAAGCAATTGTTAACTCTTGTAATCTTAGTTCCTCAGGCTTAAAGTTTGTTGTAGTTACCTTTTTTTTGATTATATATGCATAATCGTAAAATTTTGTGGATGCCTATCAAAAGGACGGAAATTTTATACAGTGATGCAAAATGATTTTTTTCAAAGGTGGATCAAGAATAATCCTAATACCGATAAGTAACAGTAATGAACCCTGTAATAGGGGCTCACAAATTACAGCAAAACATGTTCAACAAATACTAACCGACATTACATAAGACGCTGTCCGTGATTTGGAAATGCACTATTAACCCGCTATCACTCGCACGGGGTGTTTTGTACACCCCAGCAACAAGAAAATCCTCCCAGAATTCTAAAAAGAATGCACAGTACCACGATTTTTTCTGTAGCTACGCATTTTAGGTCATTGAACTTTCAGCCCTGATGCAATCCCTCTCACTAGGACGATTGGAATGTAATGACCTTCAAAAGTTTATCTGAGGAGCTGAAAACACTCCGCGAGCAATTGAGTTATATTTTCGTACTCGCTACTCTTTCCGTTTACATTTTCCTTTCAAATATATCAATATATATGCATATTTTACTTAAAATTTCATTAATTGTAGTATAAAAAGAACATAATACTATAAAATAATAGTAATATATATATTTTTAATTTTTTTCAAAACACTTTCGAGAAAATATGGCAAAAACTCCATGTGACAAGGAGAAACAGTGACTTCGTCAACTATTAGATACTGTATTGACAGAATCTGAGAATTAACTAAGTGAATTCGATGACTGTAATTTCAAAACTAAACTTTTTGAAGAGATGAAGCTTGAAATTGTGATTTTTTATAATATAGGTGATTTTGATAACACTGATGAAATGTGCAATATATGTGATGTATCGCGAATATGTAACCATTGGTCATTGCGAATATTTTATGATCTACTTAATACTGCAGGAATTAAGGCTTTCATTTACTATCATTCGGTTCTTCCTGAAAAGAAAATGAGACGTTCAAGATTATTAGATGTGATTAGAATGGATCTTGTGCAGCCACAGTGGGATATGAGATCGTAACTCCCAAACATTAACAAAACATTTAAAATAAGCTTTACTGACACAGAAGATAATAAATAGAGCATTAATCCACCAAAAAAGGGGTGCTGCACTGTTTGTTTACAGGTAAGAGATGTAAAATCGAATTGTTTTTGTCTTTAATGTAAGAAAATGGGGTTTTAAAGCATATGAATAATTCTTTGAATTTTTGGGAAAAATGATAAAAAATAGTATTTTCTACTTTTACTATCCTTATCATTAATTAAAAGTATTTTTATTACGGGTAATACGTTTTACTTGGGGTTTATAAAAATATAAAATTATGTAATTTTAAAAGAAAATTTTTTGGGTTTTGGGGTTTAATTAGTGTTTTTCAATGTATAAAAATGAATAATTTTATTTGTATAATAAAAATCTTGCACTTCATAAATTATATCATAATTGATTTAAAAAACTTTTTTCATTTTAAATACACGTTTTAAAAAGTTTGGGGGCCTTTTACACCCCCGGGGGTAACGACTGTAGGAAAAAAAGGCGCGAGGACCGGGGTTAAGAAAGGGCTTTCTTTTGGAAAAATGACTTTCCAAAGCCATAACAACACAAAGTAAAAAACACATTAGTTTGCCATAGAGAAGTTTTTTATCAGGCATATAAAGACCTAATTTTTATTACTTGTGTGTGGGTATTAGGTAGCGACACTGCCTTCGACGATATTGAGCCTTGGTATTATTTCCTACAGGTTTTACCTATTTGAACACTCAATTGTGGAAAGTTTCATTTTATACATATTTATTAAATTTAAGTAAAAGTGGTTTTGAAAGTGTTTATAAGTCAGAAACTTTATTACATTATACTGAAAATATTTATTTTCTATACTGATAGAAAAGGGTGAGTTTTAATGAGATATCATGGGTGTATAAGCAATAATAAATAATAACGATGACTGATTACTTTATACTCTTGAAGCTTTTCGATGTCCCTTATAAATAAAACTATATGATAGATGTTATATAAAATAAATTCATTGAAACGTCATTATCAAACTTTTTAAAACAATATATCTATGTAACTTAAGAAGCAAATAATTTGTTATGAAACCTGAGCGTTCAAAATATTGGCATTAATATCTCTCATTTTTTTTGAATTTCATTAATTATTTTATATATTTTTGAAATTAACGCATACATTTTTTTTTTATATTTGGAATAATTTTTTAATATCCTAATGCCATATGAGTTTGTTTGGCATTCATTATGAAACAATTTCATTATTTAAGAAAATATAATAATAATGAATTATTATAGTTACTTAGAATTGTATTGTATAAACTTAAATAATAATTGAAAAATAATTTAGCACATAAATTATAAAATTTTTAAAAAAATCCCGGTTTGTTGTGTCTTACACACTGAGTCATCAATATTTTATCCCTGGATTGCATCTTATTCGAAAGTGTAATTTTATTTTTCTTTAACCTTGTTTTGCACATATCAAAAGCAACAACAAAACAATCAATAACTTTTATATCAATATATTAGTGTATTTGTAGAAAATAGTTTTTTCTCATATATTTTTAATAAACAACAAATTTACAAGCTGGTTGTAATCAGAAACAAAATAATTAATTTAGCTTGATTTTATCTATCTGAATTATTTTTTTTCGTAGAATACGTAAGCTTAGTCAGATTTTGGAAGAAGAAATGGTTCTTAAAGATGGAATTATCTTATTAAAGCAAAAGGAGGAAAATTAACGGTATGCTTAAGCTCGATAAGCCTCAATTATATTTTATTTCTTTTTAATTAAGAATTTTAAATTCTTTAATAAGTTAAAGTAATAATTAAACTATATTCTATTATATTTTGTTATCGTTTTTAGAAATTCCAATTTTAACAGAGGAGGTAGAAAAGTACATAAATTACTTTTCGAAGTGCAGACTTTTGATTCTAATCACTTTTATTTATTTTTAAAATAATTAAAACAATAAAATTTCTTTACTTTTATTTTGAGTGAATGTTATGATATTAAATAAAGAAGAAAAGTGCCAGACTATTCACTTGAAACAAAATAAAGTTTGATTTTTAGTTAATTTTTTCGCAAAGCATTTTTCTGAAACTGGAAACAAAATTTTAAAACGAAGTTATAAAACAACGTATTAAACATTTGTGAAGAAAATGAAAGTTAATACCTTTTAAATTTAACTTTTTTAATTAGATTATTTTTTCAAAAATTACCAACCTGAATATAAATTAGAATTTAGGATTTAAATTTAAGCATAATGGTTTCGTCTCATAAACTAATTAATCTGTATTTTATAAACTAAAGTATAAATATAAGAAGTTAGCAAGGATTATTTATAAGTCCCCTTATTTTTTAATTTGTTTGTCGTTTTCTTTTTCTCTATGTTATATTTTCTATTTGTATACATATTTTTTTTCAGTTTCATGTATTAAGTAAATTAGTTAATTGGGAAAAGTATTTGAATTATGCTATTTTATCTATATTTTGGACTAATATCTGAAAAATTGTATTTTAGTTTAAGAATTTTCTGGATCCAAGTTGTTGTTTTTTTAAATTTTGAAAGCTTTTTAGACCGGCGGAGTGCATTTCGTATGAATAAAATTACATTGATATAAATTCTTTGAAGAATAACTTAATAGAATGCTTATTTTTAATTAATTTATTTTAAAACGCTCCTTTCATTAATTCCTAATATTTCGTATTAACATTTTTTGAGAGTTTTTCATAGATTTTAAATGTTAACATCATTATCTAACTTGAATCTAAAAATATAAATACATTTATGTATATTACACACAATTCCCTATAAAACTGTAAAAATTCTGTACTCTAAGCAAAATTTACTTAAAGCATTAAGACTTTCAGAGCAAAACAGGTGGCCGGAAAATACATAAACTTTTCGAATCATTTAAGAAATTTTCTTCTCTACAAAAATACAGTGCAAAATAAAGCAAAACATGTTCCACAGTTTCAACATCCTGACCACAGGAACAAATATCTATCAATCAAATTAAACCGATACTAATGTCTCTTAAACTTCCCATGTTCTGTAGGAGAATGGAAGATAACTTAAAATCACAGTAAAAAATTTCTTTCAGCTTAGCCACTGATAAATTGTCGTAAGAAAGTTTTTAGTCCACAAAGCCTTAGGTGAGTTGAAAATTTCAATGTTTCACATCGAAACATTTCTCAAGATAAGATAAATTATTTAAGTGGGACAAACGGCACAGACATCAAAAGGTCTATATCTTGTCAAGTTGCCTATTTGGCCTATTGGCTAACCTATTTGGCCAACTGGTTCTCTCTATCATTGCCAAGATCTCAACTATGATCCCAAACATAAGAAAAGTGGATTTCAAAGTCTTCAAGGAAATATAAAATAAACGGAACCTTCACAAAAAAAAATTTTTTTTATACAAGTTATGTTGCGCAAAACATGAGGTATAGAGAGTGTGACGTCTTCGATTGGAGTGAACCTCACCCTTCCATTCATTCTAAGTTTTATAACTCCAAAAAGGTGTGAGTGACAAGTGCACTTGGCCATGGGGTCATTGTTTATTGTCTGGCCTCGGGCAAACGCCGACACCCGGTCTAGGAGTTATAATGGTCAAAGAGAACCGGGATTCCATTGACACAGGCGAAGCCAGAAGAAAGAATCCGTCGCTCCCCGGCCGGTGTCGAGAGAATGGGGGTTATAAAACCAGGTGGTGATGGATAAGGGTGTTCAGAAGTTAGATAAGAATTATGGCGCCCTTAGTTTCCAGGGGCCGGAGTTCAGGGATGTATTTGTGTTTGCTGCACAAGCAGTACACAAATGTGGGCTTTCCGGGGACGAGGGCAGACTCCCTTGTGGGCTCCGCCAATGAGTATGTTGAACAGAGGGGCGTGTTGTGGACCCACCCCTGATGTTTAAAATTTGGTTTTTTTTTCAGGAAAGAGAGCCCTCGATGGAGAAAACTTGAGGAGAGCCCTGGATGGAGAAAACTTGAGAGGAGCTCTGAAAAATAGGGATTGGAGAGGAACGAGAGGGGATATGACAAACGCCGGTGGCGTTGAGAGTTGAGCGAATGCCTTTCGGGAAAAGGGATTGAACTCCCGTGAGATAGACTGACTGCACCGGCTTGGCATATTTATTGGACTATATTACCTCATATTTAGTAACCTATGAAGCAAATAAATACTGCTTTAACTTTAAAATGAGGTGACAATTTTTCTTTGTTTGTTATCTACTCACGACGTTACAAGAGCGAATCAGTGCAGGTAAAAAATAAAAGTTCCGCCATACAAATGTATTTAAAATTATTTTTGTGAGTGGCCTGCATTTTATTTCAGATAAAAAGGGGGGAGGGTATTATTCAAAATCTGTGCTTAATCAAAGCATACTCAACTGCAAATAATTAAATTTTTAACGATAAAGTTGACAGATAAAGTTGATTAAAAGAAAGATTTAAATCTAAATAACACAAATATTAAACTCAATGCCCTATTCCTATTTTTATATGTTGAATAAAACTAATTCTGTTATTTTTACGATATTTGTCTGCAGTGATCTATTTCGTAAAGTATAAATCAAACAATATCAGATTTATGCTGGTTGGAAAGATGACATTCTGCAGTACAAAAATTATTTTGTTGCTTCGTTTGGTTCTTCACAGTTGGCGAGTCAGGTTGGTGAGGTATTAAAACAGCTAAGAAAGATGAAATCTGATACACTTTTTGTAATTCTTTGATAAAGGTGAAATTGCAAGCAATACGGCTGAAATTGTGAATGGTGTTTATGCCCCGATACTGTTACATCCTATTACGTGCAATTTCGATTTCGTCAATTCTGTTCAGGTATGCCCGCCGTCGAAAATGTCGATAAAATCACAGAAATGATCGAAGTAGATCAGAATGCTAGTAGTGTAGCATCGATCAGGAATTCTACCATAAACAGTTTTAAGCCATTTTCACAAAACTGGAATCAAAAAGAAGCTTGATATTTAGGTGCCACGCCAGTAAACATTAAAATCATGATGAATCGGATTTCCATCTGCTAATCCTTGCCAACCTGAGTGATATCAATCTATATCTTAAACGAATGTTGACTGGGAATGAATAATGGGTCGCACACGACGCCATTGTGTAAAATCACCATGGCCAAAGCTCAAAGAAAGAGGTTAAACGGCGGTCAAACCAGGAAGGTTCTACTGTGCATTTGGAGGTATTACATAGTCAGAACGATGATTATAAAGTAGCTTCCCCATGGTCGAGAGCTTGGTTGTGAAGTTTTAAAGCAACCGACATCCCTCGTAGTACCAAGCGATTACCATATTTTTCTTGCATTTCAAAACTTTCGAAATGTTAAGAAATCTCAGGGGTGTTAAATTTTTCTAGGGGTCTGAAAATATAAACAATTTTCAAACAGGTATAATTATTTTAAATTTAAATTAAATGATTCAAATCTTTTACACATTATTTATAAAAGAAGGGGCTTAAAGATAAATGTTTAAAAAAAATTAAAATTTTTAAAAATTTTACATATAAAACCCTAGATAAATTTTAAATATTTGGGGTTGGTGTCAAGTGATTTTCAAAAAATAGTATCCTCTGATGAAAAAATTTAGAATTAAAAAATGATTACCCCTTTTTTTAAGCCGTACCTTTTTTAGTATTAAAACCTTTTGTATTTCAAAAATTTTTAAAACATTGCTTTTTTTAAATATTTTTTTAAAAATGTACTTTTTATTCATTAAAATAGTGTTATTATTCTATTTATATAAAAATACAAGTGTAATGAGAATACATTTAACTTTATTAATCAACTTATAGCAGAAATTTAAAAACTGTTATTTTAGAAAATAGCATGCTCAGAAAATTTAATAAATTTTTTTTATAGAAATGTTTTTTATTTCATATGCAAAATTTTTTTAAATTATGATTATTTTTTTAAACATTTTATACTTTTCTGAAGCCCCATTTCTTTATAAATAGCGTGTAAAAATTTGAATCATTTGATTTAAATTTAAAAGAATTATACCTGTTTGAAAATTGTTTATATTTTCAAACCTCTAGAGAAATTTAACAACCCCTGAGACCCCATAAGAAACGCAACATGGCAAGATTAAGAAAAGCGATTACTATGGCTTTTCGCCAATAAGCACCAAAACTTGTGAGAAAGACTTTATGAAGATATCTGTAAAATGACAGTAAATTATAGAACAAAATGGTGCATATTTGACCAAAATTTGGTAATTCGAAACATAGTAAATAAAGTGTTGAAGTTCATTTTTTTATAAAACCGAAGTTAAGACTAAAATGCTTCACTATTTAAATTCCATTAGTAGAAATCAACCGATAAGGAAAACGATCAATTTAAAGCATGAAACGTTCTTACAATTATCCTTAACTATTTTCTCTCCTCAAACAATGATTATTCCTTTCATTTGAAGCTACAATTTAAATTTGTTGTTTGATTGTAATTTGTTTAATAATAAAATATTATATAATAATATCAAATAAATCTTGAGTTAGATAACTTTTTCTTCTGCGAAGGAAACTGTTGAAAATAAAAATATATAATAATATATTAAAATAAAATATTGTATTAAAATCTGATTTCCCTTATTTCGAATTAACGATTTTACATATAATTTCTTTAATTGCTGAGCCTATAGTATGTATTCGTCATTATGATCGCGATCAGAATATGATAAATTATGAGAAAGGTACTAAAAATCAGAATGAAATAATTTTTATTGGTCATGCATGTTTCAATTGAATCTATTCGGAAACAAAAGTATTCTCTCTTGCAATAAGTTTTATTTACTTTGAAAATCTTTGGGGTAAAAGTATTATATTGTTTATCAAAGATAACGGAATATTATTTCAATAAAAATACTAAAATGTACCTTAGTAGAATAATCTTTTTAAGTAGAATTTATCTGTTAAATGCTACATTTACTATCTATCATTTCTTCAGAGGAAATATTTAAGTTAAGAAAAAAAAAAAGTTACAAAGACAAAAAGACTTCGAAACAATTGGATATTAGGGAAGGTTTGTGTATCATTTTTCTCTATTTATTTGTTCAACTTACAAAAATAATTTGAATGGATTTTTCATACATATGGTAATGATTTCACTTATGCTAAAAACCTTTGTATAAAATGAACATTTAATAATATTTTTAACAGTTATAAAATAAAATTTTACAGTTGCAATGATAATTATATAAACTATGAAATTGTTTTTTTTTAAATTTCATAATTTTTACAACTATTATGAAATATAAATTGTTATAAATCTCATAGCTTAGCTTGTTTTGCTTTGCTTTCACACAGTTTCAACCAGTATATGTTATATTCTTTAAAATAACATGTTTGAGCCACACTTTTATGCAATGCTTTTAAAACTAGACCGATGGGAAACAATCCGAGTGTCAAGAAAGTGTTGTGCTAGATATATAAAAAAAAAAAAAAATTAGTAGGTGCTTTTATATATCCGAAAGATGACAACTATTCAAATTTTGGAGACATTTGGGGGCATGCCAATAAAAGATTTTAATCCATATTTTTTAAATTTTGCTGGTAAGTTCGTGAGTGTTTTTTTAAACTTTTTGGGTTTTACAGGGGATGACGCTTTTTAGATCGATTTAAAAAGGAACCCATTATTAACCGCGGGCTAAAATTGATTGAGGTTGCAAAGTAAGGCAAAGAGAAAGTAGATTTTCTTTCCGAGATATTGCAGAAATGTTTAAAAAGAATGAATTTTTACTTTTACGTTTTTGGACAGAGCCCAAAAAAAAATATTGCTAAAAAGGATCTTCCCAAATGGTTACGTGGCTCTACTGAGGCAAAATCACCATGTTTGGGTTTTTATTTTTTGCCACATCGTACAACGGTATCATTGTCTACAGAAGAAATTCGACCTGCAGTGGACCACAGTGACACACCTCGCTATTACTAATCAATTATTTCAAAAACAGCTTCAAGCCAGGCGCCCTTTACTGTATATTCCCCTGGTTCCAAACTACGACGATTGCTACTTCACAGGTTATAAGCTATTCATTCGATAATAGAGTTGAGATATGTTGAGTTTTAAAATGAGACCCCGCCCCCCCTGGTCCAGGATGATGGTGGTTGCTTATGGGAGGACAGGGGCCTTGAACCAGCCATTTGCGGTGCACATACTAAACCAACGCCTGGTCTGGGAATCAATTCCAATAACCGCAAGACACCTTTTGGTTTTTCCCCTTTTTTAAAGAACTATTTCTAGTATGGGGGATTAAGATGTTCTTCCCTTTGGTAGAATACTTGTATACTTGTTTGATACTTGAAATCAAAATTCATGCGGTTACACTATTTTTTGGGGTTTAAATTTTTAAATATCTTAAGATGAACCTTAAAAATTTTTCATCAACCAGACAAATAATTTAAAATTGCTTTAAACCTACAAAAATATTTCGTGTTGGTATTTTCTCCCTTATTAAGTCCATCTTTAGAGATTTAAATATAGCTTTATGCAAACAAAGTTAATATTAAAAAGTAATAAGAGTGTCTAATTATTCTATTAAAATATTTTTTTTTTAATTTCAATTTTCCGAAAATGTTCCAAATGCAAGTTTTCATTTTTACTGCCCTAAAACAATTGATGAATTCGCATAATATTGTACGTATTCCCTTTTCTAGGAATTTTGTTAATATAATTTTGTAACACTATATTCTTTTTAAACGTAACTTAAATGTTACTTTGTTTTAATCAAAAAATAGGTATAAGTTACATCAAAAGGATTTTTAACGAAGGGGAATAATAAATATATATATATATATACTACAATCATATTTAATTAAATTACTTAAAAATAATTATTGTTATACATTATGTATCGGGTTTCTTTTTTAATAATATATTTTGTATAATTGTATTTATTTTTATTAACATGGTCCACGAATACAAGAAGTAGTGGAAAAAAGTTTTTCTTTCCATCTGTGGAATTTTCAAGGTTTTTAGGATTATATTAATTATAAGCGTTAATATTTCGCTTTAGCGCAGCTAAACCTAATATTTCCTTTCTTACCTCTCATGGTTTAGTATTGTTTCCATTTAATTCTGGTATAAACCTTATTTTAATTTATTAAAATGTTTACTTTGAAAAAAAAAGCACTGTGACTATATTTGAAATAAAAATGCATTTAGAATATTTTATTTCACGAATTTCAGAGCAAATAGGCATTTATTTACATATTTCAAAAAAAAAAAAATGTTTTCGAATTCATTTATATTTTTATATTTCTCTAACATTTTCAGCACGCCGTGACGTAAAAAAAAAAAAATCTGTATTTTATTTTACTTTAAAAAGATAAGAAACTGAATCATAAAAAAAGAAAGAAGAAGCGGAACGGCTTAACGATGAAATGTCGTTTTTACCAATCGATTATTTGTCTTCTATCGGAAAGATCACAATGCATCTTCTTAAAACTCTTTTTCTTGTTTCCTCCCTCGTTTTCAACATTGACATCTTGGAAAAGGAATGCGCTTTTTTGTTTTCACTGGAAATTTAACGATTTCCAAAATATATTTTTCATTTTAGATGTTTTGTTTAGCATCATCCAAGTACACCTGAGTCTGAAGATAAGGAGTTGAAAGACGCGTTTGGAGATCAAATACATATGGCATTTTGACAATGAAAAAGGAAACATATATGCGTAAATGATATCCCAAGAAGGAAAATTTTAATTGCCAAAAGTCTATTTTTTAAAAGAAAGGGGAAACGTTTTTCAAAACTTTCCATTTATTTATTTATACTTTAAAGGGGCCAAAGTTTATCTTGAAATAATATACGAATGTAATTTGAAGGAACATAGTACATTAAGGTAAACTAGTTTATATTGATGACTTTCTTCAAAATTTAGAGTTAATTTTTTTTAAAAAAAATTTTTACCATGTACGTATTTTTATTACTTCTTAACTTTTAGAGTTATAAAAAAAAAACAAAAGGGAATGAGTAGTTTTCCAAAATTGAAAAGAAAAAAATAAAGGGTGTGACGGGGGTTTACGGGTTTCTATTAATGTCCTCTTTTTTTGGGGGAAAAAATTTTTTCCCAAACCCAAATCAAGAAAAAAAACGTTTTTGTAAAATTTGAAGAAATATATATATATATATATATATATATTGGAAGTTGCGAGAGGGGTCAAGGGGCCGGGTCTGCGGAAGTGATTGCTGAGTGGGAAGTGAAGTCGCTGAGACAGTTAGCTGTAAAGTGATTTGAATACGTTGAAGAATCTTAACTCCGTGAAAATCCTAGCCGGGGAAAGGGACTGACGAACCAAAAAGGGGTTGAGGCCAAAAGAAACACTGTTGAATTGAAACAGAATAAAAAAGAACGTAGCTGATTACCTAGGATATAGGGGAAGCTTTTTATATGTTTGAAAAAAGGTTTTTAGTGAAAAGAGGAATTAATCTTATGGGATTCAGTGGTCAAGTACAGCAATTTGGTAATACGTGGCGCTTCATTCTAGATTAACTTACTTAATTTTTATTGCGAGTGA
>BMAV01027537.1:0-90775 GCA_019973955.1 Trichonephila inaurata madagascariensis | reverse complement strand
TTAGAAAAAACGCTTGACCCGCCAATTGACAAAAGTTTCATACTAGGTGAGGTATAATATATTAAGGTATCCGACTACTTTCCCGGGATTTTAAAAAGGATAAATGGATAATTTTCATTTAATTTGGCCCTTAGAATAAAATACATGTAAAAAATTGTTTTGGACATTATGACAAAAAAGTATTTAAATGCAATATTTTGGCAAAAAATTAACTTAGAATAACCTTTCTTCAAAATGTGTTCTCCTTTTATAAAAAAATGCTTCTATAATAATAATATTGTGTGTGTGTGTGCTTATGTAAAGTAAAGAAATTCTAAAAGAGAATCTGAACTAGGATTTTTTAAAAATTCACATTATTTGCAGAGTTACCCCCAATTGAAATAATTATCGCCGTTTTTTCTTAAATTTCTCCCTCTGTTGTAATAAAATATGGAGAAATCTACTTCTATGTTATGTATTTAAAAGTTTTTAGTTCAGCCTCTGTATACAGCTCGAGATATATACAGGAAAAATATTACTAAGATAGATACATTTTGTATAAATGGAGAATGTTTTGGTCATTCTATGTTCATTTTTGTAAAAAATATGGTATTTAAAGTTTTTTATATTGTAATAATATTCTAAGCCAATTTTTTGTATACTTTTTCTAATCTAAGTGACACTAAATATCAAAAAATTTTATTCATTTATGCGTGTTTCCAAATTACAGTTCCTAACGTAGTCGGATACCTTAATGGGACTACTGCTAGCATTTTACGAGTTTTACTTACCCATGTTGGGGCCCCAATAGCCTGGAGGCCCCGTATCGCTGATATGGTGGTATCCATACTGTAGATAACTGTATATTTATTGCTTTACAGTTATTTATAATTTCTAGATTACACTTTTGACTGTATTCCTCTAGCCATTTGTTCTAAAAAAGGACTATACTTAAATTTTTTCAAAACGGAAATATGTTTATCATTTATTCAAAGTAAAACCCCTTGGAATCAATTTCTGTGACGCACGTTCTTATAATGCCCTCCTCAGCAAAAACCACCCACTTTTTATAATTTATCAGTTTAATTAATCAAAAACAGGAATGAAAACACCATTTTGTAGTCGATTTTTGCAAAAGAAGTTCTAAGTGTATATTTGTTCAATAAAAGAATCGTGCTTAACGAATTTCAAGTCTAATGTTTCTAAAGCGGACTCTTTTCCTACCTACACACCACCGTAACTCCTCGCAAGTTCTGTGAATCTCGTTCTTAGCGTAACTTTACTTAACAAAAGAAACACGCAGGCTAAATTTCAAGTATGTAGGTGTATTAGTTCCGGAGATCAAGCGATGAGTAAAAGAGTCGTTTTCCTCCTATACACATGCATATATATATATATATATATATATATATAAGCTTATTCTCTTCAAACAAGACATAACATCCAACAATCACATTCGAAAAACACCTAGACAGTAGGAAAATCACACAATGAAGGACATACGAATAACCGAGATTAAAAATTATAAAATGGATGCTGCAGTGTTATAAACATTGCTAACTTAGGACAGCTAATGTATAAAATAATTTATATAAAAGTGGGGTTGAACATGTTTTTTGGCCAGCCAACCTTCCCCTTTTATGCAAATAACATTGAGCAAAAGCCAATAGAAAATAATGGATAGGAATATCTAAATCCATTACAAGATAAGAGGTAACTTACCTAAAAATTGCACTTACAAATGCAAAACCTGTGGTAAATCTGAGTGCAATAAATAAGTTATTGCCAGATACTGGACACTAATGCAGATTTAAATCATGTGAAGGACTGAAATGTAGCACTTAACAAAAGTATAAAAAGAATGGAAATAAAAATTAATAAGAGTTGCAATTATAGCATAACTTTAATAACACTAGAGTAAATATAAATAAAATAATATATAGTAATATTATATATATATATATATATATATTTATATATATATAAATTTAAAAAACACTCTGAAAAATGATATGAAAATATCTTCTGTTTTAAATTTCCTATATCAGTTAAAAAAGAGTTACATTCTAAAATGTCATCTTGTTTTACTTAACCGGTTTTTTGGGAAAAAACACATTTAATCAAAATCAGTAAATCACAAAAAGGGTTAAATTTAAGGCATGTAATCATTATTACATGCTTAATCTCGTAATCAAAATAAACAAGTCTCTATTGATTTATTTTTCCTCGATATCTTTGAATCAATACGTACAGGGATGATAAGTTTGGGATTGAGAAATAAAAACAATGTTTACTCACCTCCAGACAGCGTGTATTTTGTAAAAATATTCCCGCAAAAATTTTGGGAACATCTTAATTTTGCCTCTAACTTTATTGTAACGCATTTGGATGAAAATTTCGCAATAAATCAGGTTGGGACAAATCATTTGAAAAAAAAAATTAGAAAGATTATAGCAAAATTATTAATTTTGGGGAAAACAGCAAAAAACTACAGGGTTATTATAATCCGACTCTTTCGAACCGTGATTTAAAAGCGTATAAATGGATAATATTTATATTATTTAGTGTCTTTTAGATTAGAAAATGTATAAAAAATTTTTTTAAGAATATATTACAATAAAAATGATTTAATATAATATTCGAAAAAAATGAACATAAAAACCCCATTTTCAAAATGTTCCATTTGTGAAAAATGTTTCTATTATAATAATTTTTTGCCTTATATAACCAGACCTCTTAACAGAGGCTCAACAGAATGTTTGAAATATATAATTTAGAAGTGGATTTACCCGGGGTGTATTACGACAACAGGGGGGGAAAAATTTTTAAAAAAAAAGCACCAAAATTATTTCAAATGGTTGTAACTACGAAAATAATGTAAATTTTTTAAAAATCATAGCTACCCCTGTAAAGAGGTCTGAGCTATATACAGACAAAATTTTTTTAAAAAAAATTTTTTAGAAAAGAACTTTTTTAAAAAATGTTACTAAGTTAATTTTTTCAAAATTTTTATTTAAATAATTTTTTTGTAAAAAATGCCCTTAAAATTTTTATACATGTATTCTAATCTAAGTAATAAAAAATATCATAAAAAATTAAGCATTTTGCTTCTTTTAAAATCACGGTTTCGAATAGTCGGCTTAAAGAATGTATACATTCCATATGCAAAAAAAAATAAAAAACAAAACAAGGACCATTAGTGAACCGTAAGTTAGATGTAATCTTAAAGTTTATGAAGTTCTGGCAATAGCATGCGTGGTGTGTGACTAGAAAAACCCAAAAGGTGGTATTTGGTGGAAAAATTTTTTGTTCTTTAATTTAACTAAATTTCACGGATGCCTTTTTTTGATGTTAACTTTTTCGGATGGTCCAAATTGGGACAGCATTTACAACTTCATTCTCCCAAATTTGGGGGTGGTATTCAATTGCCCCATTGGCGGCTAACGTGCGCAATTTCCCCGATGAACATCTTCCCCCCCAAAGGATTTTTAACGAGTCGTGTAAAAATGCCACTTACCCAAGGCCATCCTGAAGTCCGGACTACACACTTTATGATTTCTTCCAGGGTAAAGACGTTATTTATCCCTCCTCTTCCTGTTGATCTAACGGAGCTGAAACAGCGTATCCCAATCGCTATCGATAGATTTGATTCAGATTCCTTAACGCGCGTTTAGGCGGAAAATTATTACCGGCTAAGTGTGCGTCGGGCGATTAACCCTTTCGCGACGGGCAGGTCCATAAAATTCTGACAATTAAAATAAAATATCTTAAATTGTTTTTGATTTAAAGTGCATTGAAACTGTGTACGTCTTAGAGAATTCCTATGTATTTACCATGTATTTTCCTTGTTAGGTAATTTTTTATACGTTGACGCGGAAAGTAAATTATTTGAATGGGTACTCGTCAAGTTAAATTTTGACTTACTGAATACCGAAAAATTCGGCGTATAACGCTCACCACCGTATAACGCGCACCCATACTTCCAAGCTTTTTTTTTTCCTTTTGGATATATCCGTCGTATAACGCGCATTTCCTCTTTTACGAAGAAATCTAAAATGTATGTAGGCAATGCTCTTATGTTTTGATGTAATTTATTCGAGGTATTATTCAAAGCTTGACAAAAAAAATAGTTTACTTCTAGAACTACAATCCTTTAAGTTCATAAAACATGTCATTTCTTTTAAATAAACAGTATTTCGATCTATGTAAAAGTCTCATTTTTCCTATACTCATCTTTTTCTTATTTTTAAAGATCTCATATTTTTCATACCTAGTGTATAACCCCCGTACATTTTGATTTCATTTTTTGTATTAAATGTACTCGTTATACAACGAATTTTACGGTGATTATATATTCTTTATTTTATTCATCTGCAGACATAATAGATCAACTGTTTCAGAATATCCACATTAGTGGGTTTAAAAATAAATCTGATAAAATTCTTGTCAATACTTAGAACTAGCATATATACTTCACACATCCATAAATGAGTTCGTGGTATATTTTCGTTTTACAACTACCTTCATACTATTAGATGGATCTCATAATTTCAAATCATCAGCCGTTTATACTCCTGAATAAATTATAAATAAAGATTAATATGCAATTATAAAAACTATATATGAGTTTTCATTAAGCTATTATGAGATTTTTTTTCAAGCACAATCTATAAACTACAGAAGCGATACTATTTTTCTTGTCCATCAAAATACATTAAAAGAAATGTACCAAGTAGTTTAAAGAAATTGAAGCAGTTGTTAAACTTAATTCTGATTTTTTTCTATTTGTCACTCCTGAAAAAAAATGTTATTACAAAAAAATAATATTTTTTAAAATTAAATTTAAAAATTAATTTTTTTAATATTTTTTTTTAAAAATTTAAAGCAAATTTAAAAATAGCATTTTTAATAATTTTTATTTTTTAGAAAAATTTAAAATGAAAAACAAATTTAAAATTTCCAAATCGTTAACTATGTGTACTAATTTATTACAGCCTTTTAAGGCATAAAAGATTCATGTTTATAAAAATAACATTCCCCTCTTGTCTTACAGTTAGTTTTTTAAAAAAATAATTATTAATTGATTACATTGATTATTAATTAAGTGCAATTATTTTTTGACTGATTTTGATAGAAAAATTAGATTGCAATTTTAAAATCTGCGAAAATATCGGAAAATTCTCGCCTCTTCTTTCTTTTTTTTTCTTGCCACGCATTAGCAGAATAAACAGCACACAGGGGTAAAATAATTATGCGTTTTCAGGTTTTTAATTAATATTTTTTCAACTAATTGCGATATTGGACCGAATTGTGAATCTAAATCAATCTCTAATCCACTTGAATCCACACAAAAAATGTCATCAAAATCTGTCCAGCCGTTTAGGAGTTTAGTCACATACACACGCACAGAAGAATTACATATATAAAGATTATTTGAAAAGATATTAATTAAAAATGCTAAAAAGCATTATTCGTCTGCATTTTTGTAACAATAGACCCGGTTTGGCCAGTTTGGCTGAAAATCGACTTTCGACGCCAACTTACGTGTTTTTTATAACAATAACGTTGTTACAACAATGCAGGTGAATGTTGAGTTGTATATTTTGAATGTTTTTATTTAATATATTTTTAACTAATTGCGATATCGGACCGACTTGCAATTCTAAACCATTCTCGAATTTACTTGAATCCACACAAAAAATTTCATCGAAATCGGTTCAGCCGTTTAGGAGGAGTTTAGTCACATACACACGCAAAGAAGATTTTATATATAAAGATTTTTAAAAAAATCACGTTTTCTTAAAAAAAAAACGTGTATTGAAGAAGCATTAGAAAACTCATTATAGAAAAAAATTCTTCTTTATGTTTGATGTTAAATTTATCTCAAACTATATCTCAACCAGAAATGAATATGCAATCCTTCATTTCAGGGGGCGGAATTGTAACACTCGAATCTAAAAGAAAGAGGTTATGCACCAAATACTTTTGATTTACGATCACCAACAATATTTCAAAGTCAAACATTCAAAGTCATTTCAAATAACTGTAAACACATACCATTCCGTAAGCGCTCAAAGAATATACAGCAAACATCATAAAAAATATATTGCCGAGACATATGTATGCCCAGGAAAAGGTTGCGCTAACACGATATTTTCAGCAAAAGTTGAGCGGACATGAATAATTCCTCATTGCGAATAATAGCTGTCAAATGCAATTCTTGAGATACTTCACAAACACCACAACACAGCACCCGTAACAGTTCATCTTGTACGAATAAAATAGTAAAAATGATGCAGCTGAGTAATATTAATGGAGTTAATCGCAGAAGGCTTGCAATCTTTTCTTACTCCAGCTCTTTTATCGTTAAGAACTTCTCTCAAAACTTTCATAATTTATGTCTTCATATGTTTAGAAAAAGAGAATGCGGTGTGGTATTTACGTTTTCTTTTTTTTTTCTTAAACTACTTTATGGGGTTTAGGGTTACGTCAGCGAGCACCTTATTCACGGTGACGACGTGTTTAATGTTACTTAAGAGAAGGTAAAAAGTGACAAGAATTTTAATTCGAATAGATTACAACAGTGTTTCTCAAACTTTCAATACTTGCGATCAAAAATTCAATCATAATTTTCATTGCGCTCCATCCCCTCTACATAATAACAATATATTGAATTCAATAATACTATACTTTGATGCAGCGTTTCTCAAACTGTGGGGTGCTACCCCCTAGGGGGCGAGACAACTCTACGAGGGGGGAGCGAGCATATTAAAAAGTCGAAAACAAAAGATTATTTAAGAAAATTATTAATTTATGGAAAGTAAACAAACAAAATACATTCTGCCATAATAAAAAATAAAATATACATTTACACTGATATAATACACTTATAAATATATCAGTACTGCACCATGTATTTTATAGTTAATTTAACAATACTAAGTAAAGAACAAGTTTAAAAATTACCAGTGACCCCATGGGTCTTTTACAAAATTAAATACAAAAATGAACACTTACCTTGATAATTTTTGTACGATTTATACTATTAACCCTAACTGCCAGTTAAAGTTACTTAAATTCTTCCCCAATGCCACCATTTTCCACGTAGATGCGCGTATGTGATATTTTTGGAGAGAAAAGGAATTAATAAGCAAATCCCATGTGAAATAAGTAAATCCTTCGCAAACACCGTCGATGTCCTTTTATTGTATTCCAAGGCCTTCGGAATAATTTTATGGATAGCAGTGCGCAGAAAAGATCGTACTTCGGAAAGACGTATATATACGTTCAGGGCAATTATCGTTTTGGTTGAGAAAAGCTTTTATATACGTCGGTGGCACTTGAGGTTGAAGTCGTGTTGTAGCCTTAGAGTCAAAGTGTATAGTGTTATTGAATTCAGTACATTATTATTGTATAGAAGGGGGGACGATGAAAATTATGATTCAATATTGGGTCGCAAACAGTGAAAGTTTGAGAAGTACTGCTTTGATGCTAAAACTACAATACGACTTAAACCTCTTAAGTGCCACCGGCTTATATAAACATTTCACTCAGCCAAATTGTTATTTTTCCGGACGCATATATATATGTCTTTTCGAAGTACGATCTTTTCCGTACACTAACATTAATAAAAATTATTCCGAAATCTTTAGAATGTAGTAAAATTACCTAGACAGTGTTTACGAAGGATTTATTTTAGATGACTTACTTATTTATTCTTTTTCTTCCTCCTCTCCCCTCACACCACGTATGCTCACCTACGTGTTAAACATTGGCATTGTGGAGCGAATCGCGTAATTTTTAATCGGCAGTTAAGGAATTAATTATAAACCGTACAAATTATCCAGGTAAGTGTTAATTTTTGTATATAATTTTATGATGACAAGCCCACATGGGGTCATTCGTATTAATTAAATATGTTTTTAATGTAGCATTGTTAAATTAATTATAAAATACACTGTGCAGTACTAATACGCTTATAAATGTATTTTATCATTGTAAGTCTGGGGTAAGCCTTAAGTCGATCGCGATCGACTGGGGACCGTCAAAACGTTTGGGGGTGACCGCTTTCACGAATGACCTAAGACGCGCAAATTAAAGGGTATATATTTGTGGAATACTGACACCAGCTAGACTGATAAAGGAGCTCATCACAATGCATGCGACTATGTGCAGACTAGGGGTTTTCAACCCGTCCCTCGGGCCAACAATGATCCACTGAAGGCTTTTTAGTGGCCAATCATTTGAATTTGAGGCAATTTCAAAATAAAAATTTGGTTTCTCTCTTTTCTTCTTAAGAAACACTTTTTATTCTGCTGTTCTTGATACTTAAGGTATCCGACTACGTTCGGAACCATGATTTTAAAAAAGCGCATAAATATATAATTTTCATAATAGTTAGTGTCACTTAGATTAGAATACATGTATAAAATTGTTTTAAGGACATTATGACAAAAAAAGTTATTTAAATACAATATTTTGGCAAAAAATAACTTAGAATAAATTTTTTTCCAAATGTTCCCCTTTTGACAAAAATGCTTCTATTGTATTAATATTTTGCCTGTATTCAGCTCACACCTCTGTACAGAGGCTCAACTATGATTTTTGAAAAATTCACATTTTCAGAGTTACAACCATTTGAAATAATTATCGGTGTATTTTCTTAAAATTTCTCCCTTCTGTTTTCGTAAAACATGGATAAACCGACTTCAAAGTTAAGCATTTCAAAAATTCTAGTTGAGCCTCCGTACAGAGGTCTGAGCTATATACAGGCTAAATATTAATACAATACAAGCATTTTTTACAAAAGGAGAACATTTGGAAAAAAGATTATTCTAAGTTAATTTTCAAAATATTAAATAATTTGTCATATTCACTTAAAATTTTAAACATGTATTCTAATGTAAGTGACATTAAATATGAAAATTATACATTATGCCTTTTAAAATCATGGTTCCGAATGTAGTCGGATACCTCAAAACATTTCCCTGATGTGTTTATATCATTTGAGATACAACTTTCAGAAAATGACAAAAGTTTCAAAAATTTCACTGTTTTCTAAATAATTTTAAATATTAACACCTGGCTAAGCATAACATCTTAGAACTTTTCGGAAAATAGTGATCTCTTATCCTTAACAGGTTTACAAAGCATTTTATTTCGGCTTCCATTGAACTTTTTTGAAAATTTTTTTATACACCCCGACTGCAATATTTTTCAACAGTCCTGTGGGTCACGGATCACTGCTAATTTATTGATGTGGCCCACTCAGTGGCGTACCCAGAAATTTTTTGAGGTGGATCCAGGGTCGAAAATCAACCATTTTCGTATGATACCCCAATACGTAGTTCAACATATTCTTTCGATTTTGTCAATTTTCGAGGGAAAGAAAAAACTGTAAAAAAATTAATTATTGTATAAATAATTAGCATTAATTAATAAAATTAATTATTAATAACGAATACTTAATTAAGTTTTACGTACTATATACGTAGGATTATAATCAATCGAAAAAAAAAAATCAAGGCCTATGGGGAAGACGTCTGGACCTGGGGAACCCCCTTGTGTGCGCCACTGGGTCAACTGATCATTCCAAATGTATTTAGTTGGCCCTCGAGCGTGAAAGGTTAAAGACCCCTAGTGTAAATGATACATGTACCATTATTGGAAGCGCATGATGACGCTTAACACATTCTCTACGACTATAAAGGGAAAATGTGATCACCGCAATGCCAGGCGTAGAAATGGGTTTTCCCCCACACTTTGACTAAAAGGAAAAATAAACGCAGATCCCGTGATAACACGGGATTGGCTACTGCAACATCCCCGAGATATTCAAGATTGGGGCGTACGGTATCTAGACAACGTCTTCTACTGACAAGGAGAGGGCACGACTAAGGAAATTCATTTCGTGTCGAGACTTGTGTAAAAATAGTGATACAAATTTTTGGGTGTTAAATCTCAATGTAATTCCGCTGAATGGCCAGTCAAAATAATTAAAGGTTTAAAAAAATCTTTCGCGTGATTGAACTCGGATTTCGCAACCCGGCGGTAAGAAATTGAAATTTAATTGTATAAATGAATTTCGAGGCTATTTTTCTCAATTGACTGGCCATTCGGCGGGTTACATTGAGGTGGACACCCTAAGGGTACTAATATTACACCAAGTCTGACCCAATGAATTTCACTGGTGTTTTATCTCTTTTCAAAAACTGGAGAACTATCTTTAAATAAAATTGAATTTTTTAATGTATTTTGAATTGTTTAATTATAATGCATCATTTGATACTATAAAATCTTTGGGGTTATTATTATGTTTGTATCTTTTCTTTTTACTTAAAGAGTGGTTTTAAAAGAGTAATTTTTTTTCATTGTAGTTACGTAAGTATAAGTACATATTCTATATTTATTACTGTTATAATATAAATATTGTTGAACTTTTTATTATTTTTTTTGTTCACCACACCTACGTCAGTGGGTGAACCGCAACAATTTAAAAAAATTAAAAGTAGACCGTACCATGTAAAAGCCTGCCCACCCCTGGTGTAAATGTATATTTTATTTTTCATTATACCAGAATGTATTTTACTTGTTTACTTTCAGTAAATTCATAATTTTTCTTTTATTTTCGACTTTTCTATATGCTTGCACCCCCCTCATAGCGTTATCAAGCCCACAAAAGGGGGTGCTCCCCACAGTTCGAGAAACGCTGGGTTACAAATTGAACATTAGTTTTCTAATGTCTGCATAAAATGGTTATCTAAAGCAATATTTTGATGCGAAAACTAAATTGCACTACTGATGAAAGAGCCAATAAAAGAATTTGAGTCATTTCATGGTTATATAAGAGTCAGATATTATTGAATATCATTTATATATTTCTGAAAAAAACTTTACTAATTTTTTATTTTAAAACGTTAAAACTCACCATTTATATATATAATAAAAACGATTGTAATGAATTATCACTTGTCAAAAGAAGAAATATTTATTTTGTTGCTATAAAAAAAAATTATTTTGAAGAAAAAATGATAACTGGAGGGTTTAATGGAATAGTCAGATAATATGAGATAGATATTGTTGGAAAACTCAATAAGACTTCATAAAACATAGTTATTTTCAATTATAAAAGCTGTATTTTTAAAAATCCTTGGAAGTTATTTCTGCTTTGAGTCTATTCATAAAAGAAACTGTTATAATCTTTCTCTACTCCAGTACAATCGAAGTGAACCCACACAAAAAAATTGAAGTATTGAATCCAAATTTCTCCCTGTTGGTCTACGGAGAAATTTCCGTTTCAGAAGATACGTTCAACGTCTTTATTTTCTGGTTCTTTAGTTGATAGTTTGAAGTCTATTACAAATGATACATCAGAATGAAAAGATTCATTCTTGCACAACGGGTATTAACCCGCGATCACTCGCGCGGGTGCACACCCAGCAACAAAAAATCCTCCCAGGATTCTAAAAAAAAATTTCCCAGAACCACGTTTTTCTGTAGCTGCACATTTTAGGTCATTGAACCTTCAAGCCTGATGCAGTCCCTTTTCTCGAACGTTGGAATGTAAACCTTCAAAAGTTTATCGGGGCTGAGAACCCCCCCGGAAAGTTACTTTTTTATAAAATTCCTCTGAATGTTTGGAAAATGATTAAAATATTATTTTTTTACTTTCTACATCATTATCTCATTAATTTTAAAAATATATTTATTACTGGTATAACGTTTTTTTATATATATATATATATATATATATATATATATATACTGGTTTTGAAAAATATAAAATTTTGTGTTTTAAAATGAAAAATTTTTTATGTTTTAGTTTAAATTTAAAGTTAGTCTCATTTGTATAAAATTTAATAATTTTATTTTTTCCAAAAAAACTTGTACTTTTTAAATGTGTATATAATGGCTTAATTTTTTTTGCATAATTTAAAAACAGGTTAAAAGTTTGGGGTTCTCTACACCCCCCAGTAACACGGTAAAAACAGGGAGTGCCGCGGGTTAAGGGAAAACCTAGTAGACCTGCCTCTTGAAAATGAACCTTTTAAATATCGACTACTTTTGGGAAACCCTGATTTTAAAAAAAATCATAAATGGATATTTTCGTGATATTTAGTGCCTTTGATTAGAATACAATCAAATTTTTAGGGCATTTTGACAAAAAAAAATTATTTAAATACACTATTTCGGCAAAAAAAATAACTTTGAATATCCTTTTTTCAAAAAAGTTTCCTTTGGGGGAACAATGCATCTATTATAATAATATTTTGCCTGTAAATAGCTAACCTCTGTACAGAGGCTTAACTATGATTTGTGAAAAATTCTCATTATTTTCAGAGTTACAACCCATTGAAATAATTATCGGCGTTATTTTCTTAAAATTTCTCCCCTCTGTTGTCGTAAAACATGGATAAACCCACTTCTAAGTTATATATTTCAAAAATTCTAATTAAGCCTCTGTACAGAAATCTGAGCTATAGACAGGCAAAATATTATTATAATAGAAGCATTTTTCACAAAAGGAGACTATTTTGAATATGGGTCTTTCTATGTTCATTTTTTATCAAAATATTCTACTTAAATAATTTTTTATTGTAATACTATTCTTAAAACAATTTTATGTACATTTTCTAATCTAAAATGACACTAAATATCAAATATTATCCATTTATACGCTTTTGCAAAATCACGGTTCCGGGCTAGTATACACTAAACGATTCTTCATTTTAGCTAAGAAACGACCACAGTATTACACACTACAATTTGTGAGGGAACCGACCCTCCATCTTGCCAACCTAGAGATATAGGACGAAGGACAGATACACTAGATATAGAGTTAGAAATAATCTATTTATTGATCTCACAAAATAGCAACACTGATTCAATTAATTTTAACAAGAAGAGAATGTCTCAGTGTAAACAATATACGAGATTCCCGAAATATAAGAAGACTACAAATATCGACTTTTTTATTTTAGGATCAATTCTATTATCCCAATTAACTTAGCGTTTATTTAACTTTAGTGATCAATCGTCACTTTGATGGTTTCGTCTGTTTAATATTTAAAATATTTTATACATTTGAATGATACCTGATGAGTAGCAACTTCACCAGACTTCTGGCTTTCTCTCTGTACTTCTCATTGCTAGCTAGAAAATCTTGACTATATATAGTAGACTTCATTTAAATATCACGGTTTCTTCTTCAAAAGGGTTGATTGTGAATAAATGTGAATGATAGCTCAAAGATTTTCCAAGAGCATTAGAAGAAAGTACGTGAATAGATCCGTCACAAAATCTTCTAGTATACATTATGCTTAACTTTAATGTTCATGTCATATGTGTACTGGTAGGTTAAAATGTTTGAAAACTTACGTGCAAACACTTTTGATAATCACAAAACACACTTTGTTCTGTTCTGTTACTAGTGGTATGACAGCAACAAGTGATTAACTCCAATCGCAATGCATCAAGAGTGTCTCTTTCTTCTGTAGTTTAAGGGTTTCCCACGCAAATTCTATATAAAAACCAGTTAAATGTATGAATTATTCAATCTATAAAATCAATTACGTAAATATATATATATTGAGCCATAAAACAGCAAAGGGAAGTATGAAATTAAATTCATAACTGACCACTTAATAATAAACGAGAAATCTCTTAATAATATAGCATTTTAAATAAAATGCATTATTTATTTATTTTAATATAAAATTTGTAAAAGAGAGATATATTATTACTTATATTAAATTTACTTGAAGTTAAGACTTTAGGTATTATAATAAATAAAAAAAATAAATAAAGTGTTAAAAAGAAATAAAATACATCAACACATTTTAAAATTATTAAATACGTTAACCAAATAATTTCAATGAAAAGATGAATAATTTTCCAACTCGAGAAGTCACGTGATATTTTTTTTTCTTTCTGCCTTCTTTCTCTTTTACATTTTCGTTCATTTGTTGACAGTAGTAGAAACAAACCACGTTGCTGGTCTGTAAAAGGAATTACTTCCATTTGATTGGGTCGGTTTCTAGAAATAACTCGTTGCCAACAGATGTAGCGAATATTTCAAATAAGAATTGATTACTGGCATAAAATCATTCAGACACATCCTCGATACTTAATTAGTTTTTTTTATTTCATACTTAAAATTTATAAACACTTTTGTTGTGTGGTGCTTTGTACTATAATTTGGTTGAATCGGTAAAAGGAACTCTAATTCTTGCTACTAAGACTTCTCTTAAGCTAAAATCCATTCAAATTCATCTAATGATTGATTAGCAACGAATCTGAAAGCCAGTTTGATCTGGGAAATTTCACACAAACACCTGCATATTTCCAACAAAACTTTTGCTTAAAGTTTAGTAATATTCAACTAAGTCATAGTTATCTGGCGCTTCACAATTCCCTTACGAAATTTTGAATATTGTGCTTGTCACACATTCAACTCGAATTGAAGAATTTATTTTTATTTCTACCAAATTATAATAGATAGCTTTATCTATAGAACATACGTTGCAAAATATAATATGGTTCACTTGATGAAATATATTTATCTCTTAAGGTATCCGACTATGTACGGAACCGTGATTTTGCAAAAGCGTATAAAGGGATAATATTTATGATATTTAGTGTCACTTAGATTAGAAAATGTACATAAAATGGTTTTAAGAATAGTATTAAAATGAAAAATTATTTAACTACGCTATTTTGACAAAAATGAACATAGAATGACCTACTTTCAAAATATCCTTTTGTGCAAAATGCTTCTATTATAATAATATTTTGCCTGTTTTTAGCTCAGATCTCTGTACAGAGTTTTAACTAGAATTTTTGAAACATATAACTTAAAAGTGGGTTTATCCATGTATTGCGACAACAGAGGGGAGAAATTTTAAGAAAAACGCCGATCATTATTTCAATGGGTTGTAACTCTGAAAATAATGTGAATTTTTCAAAAATTGTTATTGAGCCTCTATACAGAGATCTAAGTTATATACAGGCAAAATATTATTATAATAGAAGCATTTTCAGAAAAAGAGAACATTTTGAAAAAAGCTTATTCTAAGTTAATTTTTTGCCAAAATATTATATTTAAATATTTTTTTTTGTCAAAATGTCCTTAAAACAATTTTATACATGTATTCTAATCTAAGTGACACTAAATATCACAAAAATTATCCATTTATGTGCTTTTTTAAAATTACGGTCCCGAACGTAGTCGGATACCCCTTACACACAACACAATCTACTAAATTACTTGATCCATAACTAACTCAGCTCTAAATTGTGAGATTCTCGCGTTCTCGACTAGAGATGTGGGAGGAAGGGAAGGAAGACTAGCCATATCCAAAAATACTCTATTTATTTAACACACAATCAACAACACAAGTTCAAGCAATCTTAAATAAGAGATGCACACAATTTAAGCAATACGTTGATAAATAACGAGGTACGCGTGAAGTATGAAAAGACTTTAAATACCAAAGCACTTATTTCAGTTTTGAATCTAATTTCCTATCTAAACTCTAGTGACTATTCGTCATTTTATTTATTACAGTTATCAAATATCTGAATTACGCTATAAATTTGATTAATACCTGATCACCAACAATCTATCCTATCTCCCTCACTTTCTTTCTCTAAAGCTTGAAAGCCTAGACTATATACAACAGATATAATTTAAATAATCATGTCTTCTTCTTCAGAGGGCTCGTTCCGAATAAAATAGTTTTGAAAGACCAAAGATTTCCCAAGAGGACATGTTATTGGAAGGGAGAGTATAGAACCGTCACAAACATAGTGTATATTTATTTAATTTATCAATATTTCTTTAATTTCCGTTAGGCATGTGAATCTCTGAGATGCAGAGTAAAAATAACTTTCATGTTGCACCCGCACGGATGAACGGGAAAGCGTTCCATTTCTTCTATCTGGCTTTCTTCTCTCGCACTAGGTTTCTGTGCTAAGGACACGGTCTTCCGTTTCATATTTGGGCGGCAGGGACCCTTGAATCTGATAGATGTAGCGCTCTCAACAATGCAATTTTTAATGTATTTTTTCAATTTTTCGATAATTTTCATGTTTCTATGTAGCATAGAGTGTAGTTTTCAGTTTTCTACTAATATAACTCGAAACAAGTATTTTGCAACTTTTTAAAGAGGGATTTTCTGCTAGAAATTGAGATGCCACTCGAGGACTGTCTGACACTAACATTCTCATCTCTTGTTCATTATGACTCAGGACTGAAGAAATATCTGATGTACAATGCCCTGTGTGTTCGAGGCAAAGAACTAAAAGAAACAGCACCAAGGAAATTGATCTTAAGTGTCTTAAATATTATATTACAACATGTGTAACATACGCATGTACCTAACAGAGTCAAATTTGTACCGAAATAACTTATTAAGGTATCGGACTACGTTCGGATCCGTGATTTTAAAACAGCGCATAAACGGATAATTTTCATGATATTTAGTGCCACTTAGATTAGGATACATGTATAAAATTGTTTTAAGGATGCTTTGACAAAAAAAAATATATTTAAATACAATATTTCGGCAAAAAATGAACTTAGAATAACCTTTTTTTCAAAATGTTTTCCTTTCGTAAAAAATGCTTCTATAATAATAATATTTTACCTGCGCATAGCTCAGACATCTATACAGAGCCTCAACTTCGATTTTGGAAAAATTCACATTATTTTCAGAGTTACAACCCATTGAAATAATTATCGGTGTTTTTTTTTTCTTAAAATTTATCCCCTCTGTTGTCGTAAAACATGGATAAACCCACTTCTAAGTTATGCATTTCAAAAATTCTAGTTGTGCCTCTGTAGATAGTTCTAAGCTATGTACAGGCAAAATATTATTATATATAATAGAAGCATGTTTCACAAAAGGAGAATATTTTGAAAATGGGTCATTCTATGTTCCTTTTTGGTGAAAATATTGTACTTAAATCATTTTTTATTGTAATAATATTCATAAAACAATTTTATATACATTTTCTAATCTAAGTGACACTGAATATCATAAATATTATCCATTTATACGCTTTTGCAAAATCACGGTTACGAAACGTAGTCAGATACCTTAATGAGTATACTTTAATATAATTATTATATTACTTAACAATTTCTGTGTAGTGTGAACTATAAATTATTTTCTGTTCTAACAAAGTACCCTTTTTTAAACACTCTGTTAAGGCTATATAATCATATATATATATATATATATAATATATATATATATATATATATATATATATATATTTACTCGTTTAAGTCCTAATTTAATTCATTTTCTTAAATACTAAATAAAAGATTTTTAATAATGTCGATATTGTTATATATCATGAAATCACAGAAGTTGGTTTCAAAGTATTTTTCATAAATAGTCCAATCCTAACCCCGAGAATGGAAAATGTTTTCCCGAAACCAGGGGATTGAAAATATTAAACGTGATTGCAAACCTTAATAAGGTTACCTAATATGATACGTTTGTTTATCAGGAAACTACGATGTACTTAGGTGAGCTTTACCAAATATAGACATTGCAGTACAGAAACTAACCAATGAAACTTCATGAATCTTATATAGAACAGTACAGTTTGTTTTACTTAAGATTCATTTGCACATCAGAGTTTTGGCATAACGTGATATGGTAGCATTTTGAGTGAAGAAATAAAACATTTTTGAGTTGTCGTTTTCTGAGGCGTCTCTAAAAGGCTAACATTTATATTTACTTGTAAAGTGTGAACTTATACAAATAATATTTCACTTTCAATGTATCTGTAGACATTTTAAACTTAAAACTGCATCATAGTATTAAAATATCCTAGCATTCATTATTTTATTTAAAATAAAGGTCAATTTTTTTTTGACGCTATACGTCTTCTGCTATTATATTTTGCTATTGAGTGAATACATTAGACAACCGACCGTATTGGCTCTAAAAGCAAGTGATTAACACAACCGCGTATAAGATCTATTCTTATATATTTTTCTGTTGCATAATAAGGTTGTTGCAAACATAAAATCTCCCTTAGCTCCGAATTATCTAGTGGTATGGTGTTGCATTTAGAAGAGTGCTGTACTACCAACTGACGTATATTCATGCGTAGTTCAAATTACAAAGATCAATGAGTCATTAATCCACTATACCAGTGCTTCTCAAACTTTAAATTCTGGCGACCCAATATTAAATCCTAATTTTCATCGCGCCCCCTCCATACAATAACAATTTGATATTTCGATACTTTGACACTAAGGCTATAATACGACTTTAACCTCTTAAGTGCCACTGGCGTATATAAACGTCTTCCTCAGCCCGTGCGTAAATTGCCCCGGACGCATACATACGTCTTTCTGAAGTACGATCTTTTCAGTTCACTGCTATCCATAAAATTTTTCCGAAGGTTTTGGAATGCAATAAAATGAACTTGATAGTGTTTTCAACGGATTTAATTAATTCAAGGAATTTTCTTATTTATTCTCTGTCTCCTTCCCCCCCCCCTATCAATGCACCACATTCGTTTGCATACGAGCAAATTGCGTAACGTTTAATCGGCTGCTAAGGGTTTAATTATAAACGGTACAAATTATCAATATAAGTGTTAATGTTTGCATATAACTTTATTTATGAAAAGCCCGTAGGGTCACTGGTAATTATTAAACTTATTCTTAACTTAGTATTGTAAAATTAACTATAAAATACATGTGTGCAGTACTGATACATTTATTAGTGTGTTATATCAGTGTATTTCATATGTGTATTATATCAGTGTATAAGTGTTTTATATCAGTGTATCATATCATGATTTTTTTAAAATTTATTATGTCAGAATGTATTTTGTTTGTTTACTTTCAATAAATTAATACTTTTTTTTACATAATCTTTTGTTTTTGACTTTTAAATTTGTTCGAGCCTCCCTTTTAAGGCTATCACGCCCCTCTAGGGGGGCACTCCCCACAGTTTGAGAAGTTCTGCACTATACGTTAATTTTAACATATCGAATTACAATTTTTTTTCTTAAGATTATAAATTGTTGGGTGAAACAAAACATTATATATATATATATATATATATATATATATATATATATATATATATATATATATATATATATATATATATATAATCTTATTCTCATATTGCTAACCATTTGTAGCTGAAGATATATTTCTTATTCATTTTATTTCCCAATTGGAGTACAACAGAAGTATCTATTGCCTAATAATTAATTCAAGATTGATAAACGTCTGTACACCCACATAGCTCTTTTCTTACACGATACATACGCTCCTTAGAAATCCGTGCAAAAAATACACGCGACATGTAGAAAATTTGGGGAACTTTGAAAAAATCATGAATGATGAAAAATCTATAAATGTTTTCGCATAAAACCGTTCATAAAAAGTAATAATATAATCTATTTTACTTATTTATAAAACAAAAATAATTTATTTTTATTATAAAAAAAATTAAGATTAGTAGCGTACAATGAAAATTTGGTCTGTAAGTATATACAACATACAAAATTTCAAACTGAGATTAGGAATAAAACTATTCAGAACTTCTCAGTGTTACTTGATAAAAAAACGTGCTCGTTTATTGTGAACTGGATATAGAAATGCTATCATCGGTAGATATGTCAAGCATAACTGTCGGTTTCTGATTCGAAGGAAGAATTTCTTTTCGTTATTAACAGCATTCGTTGAGTTTTGTTGTTGTTGTTACAAAATATGTTATTAGCGGCTGTTTTTTGTTTTTTTTTTAAACATTTTTTCGGTTTCTCCAAGTACTTCCATATTTCTTGATATCCTGCTACACAAAACTTATAATTACGTAGAAATTATAATTCACGCTCTATGTCAGTATCATGAGTAAGACAATGTTTCATACTTGTAGCAAATTTCAAGCTCTCACTGATTAAATCAGCTGTTAACAGGTGAACTTCACCTTCGACTTCGTAATTATTGACTTATTTAATATCCTAAACGACATCAATTCGATCAAATCGTCCTCATCCAATGGGCACGAATCCCTAAATTTTTTGAGATTCCTGCTAAAAATGAAATTTGTACAAAAAAGAAAAGAATATAGGTAAATTCGTGTACTGTTGTATTTTCAAAATCCTGTAAACAAGTGATATAAAAAAAATATTTTCCCTACTTTGATGAAATTTTTTTTTTATTTTAGTTAATTAAATTTAATAAATTAATTAATATTTGAAAAAACTCAATTAACATCGTGTCCACCACTGCAAGTTTAAAAAAAATATACATGAAATTGTGTGACCCCATCTGTTGCAATTAATTGTAACTACGAAAGAGAAATAACGCAGAATGAATTTAAAATTTAAAAAAATGAAATTTAATTAATGAATTAATATTTGAAATAAATGTATTAGCATCAAGTGTCATTCACTACAAGATTAAAAAAATATTCGAACATGAATGGATGAATAGAAAATATTTTATTAACGATTGAAAATTTGAACAAGATATATATATCATATATATCCCAACATGGCGGCCCTTTGGCGCGCAACCGAGTAGAACATTAACAATACATCGGACAAGAGTCACCAGCTAAGCCTTTTAGAGTATGCGTTCTTTTTCGTCAGCGCTCGCTCCACCTTTAAATAGGCTTATTTACTCACAAATTCTTACGCGATGGTAAAGAGTTCACTCTATATTTATTACTTACTTAATTTTGAACCTAAACTTTTCAAACCTGACACACACACACACACACACACACACACACACACCTTATATATATATATAACTATATATATATATATATATATATATATATATATATATATATATATATATAATATTATATATATACATATATATACGAAGAGAGTGAACTAATTTTAGAGATTGAAAATGAAAAAAGAATTTAGTGTATTTGATTTTGAAAGGTATAATAGAATTACTTAAAAATTTTAATTAAAATACAAATATTATGTAACTATCTTTACATATAATTCCATATTATCAATAGTTTAGTTTTAGCAAACGGGATTCCACGCATTCTCTTTGGACTTCTTGTAAGTTACAAATTCATTCATTTTGAAGCTCCAATGAATCGTGTCGAGGAAACGTAGTGGATAAGATTGGAATTGATTGAGATGCTAAAATCGTTTATTTCCGGAGCCATTTTCGCGAAGAGAATTTTCAAGATTCTCGAAAAATTCTCACGAGCCTTCGAGTGGAAATCTTTGAACTTAGAGAGTTGTTGCCGTGTGTTACTGGAAGCATTATTCTTCAATAGTAGGCAAGAAGCAAAGCAGATTTAAATTTAATCCTTTGCTTTAAATTTTCGTTTCGAACAAAATACATATGAAAATAATTAATTTTTTTGTACTCTGAGAAAAGGTTAAGTTCCAACAGCGAAATAAAAAAGGGAAATTTGGGGCGTTTCTTTAAATTTTTAAAATTTAAAAAATGTACTATATACCCCATGTTTAAAAAATCTATAATCACAAAATTTTACATTCCAGATAATTCATTAAATTAATATTTTTAAGTATATGTTTGTGTAAAAAGGGTAAAATTTATAAGAAAAATTTAAAATATACCTTATTTTTTAAAAAAAATTTAGTTAATTTCTGCAGAGTTTATTTTTTTAATTTTATATGTTTTTTCCTTTTAGTTTTGAATCTTAATATTTCTCTATTTGTATAATGTAATATTAAAATGCATAGATATATTTGAATACAGTAATGCACAAATTTAAATAAAACACACACTGAAAATGAAACAAAAATTTTTTTTATTACTAATGTTTTATTTAAAAAAAATATGATATGGTCCTTCACTTTTTTTAACCCATACATTTTTACTATGTACAGATAGTATAAAAACTTTTATGAAACCCGTTAAAATTAAAAAACCGGGTATATAACGGGACTTTTACTTTTTTAAACTGCTTTTTGAAATTTTTGCAGAAAACCTCACTTTTTTTTTTCTTCAAAGGGGCCGTGTTCATTTGAAGTTCATGTGCATATCCAAGTACTATGGCTTTTGAAAAAAGGAATACTTCTAGAACTACAATCTTTTTTGTTCATTAGGTGTGTCATGGATAAAAAAAAACAAAATTCCAATCTATGCAGAATTCTAATTTTTTATAGGCATCTTTGTTTTGTTTTTGGCACTATTATTTTTATACATAGCGTATAACATGCTGCCGTAAATCTCCATCTTAGTTTTGGTGTTAAAAGTGAGCGCTATACTCCAGATTTTAAGGTATTTTAAGTATTATGACTTCCTAAGATAGTGCACATTTGAGACATTTATTTTATTATTTATTATTATTATTTATTTTATGCTAGGTTTATTACTTCAACATATAAAATATAATGTACATTATCGCTAATTCATATAAGTGTAAAATAAATATTGAAATATATATTATATATTTTAGAATCTTCTAGTATACATAGCAAGTTTATAAAATTTAGATAATTGATTTTGCAATTATAAAAGCTTATTTTTGTAAAAGAATTATTTACTTCTCAGTTAAAATTATGTACATTAGATTCCTAAAAAACGCCGTCTAATACGGACTGAGTTTGCGAGAATGGGATTAAAAAAATAAAAGTACGAGTGTTTCCTCAGAAAAATATTGTACTGCACTTGTTCGTATTGTTCGTTTGAGAACACAACACTAAAGAAAAACTGCCCAGTTAAACAAAAATAAAGTGAAAAGTGCACACTTTATGAAGGCATAGAGCATTTACTACACGAAAATGAAAACTGATGAAAACAAAGTATACAGTAAGTTACCACATCAGATACACCTCAGAAAAATACTTTATGAAGGCATAAATCTGTCAATAATGAAAATTAAATAACCAACTTTGCAAAAACAGGTAACTTTTTTTCAAAAGAAATGCGTAATGTTGTGTTAACATCCGCACTACACTCTGTGTTCTGCTGCTTCATTACGAAGAAGACGAAGGAACAGTAAATCCATTAGCAACGCACCTTGATGTTCAAAGTATTGAAGGGTGGTTTCAACAGCCTTTTGTCCCTCACTATAATATTGCAATAAGTCAGTACGGTATCCGCAATGTTTTAATGTGTCCTCATCAATTTCCAGTATTTTTTTCATTTTTTATCTGCAAATGTTGTTTTTTTTTTACTTGTAAAACTTTTTTTAATTTCTACTTACTAGATTTATTAAATTGGAGTAATGCATATATACAAATATTAGCAAACCTTCCCCTAAAAATATACACAGACAATCCAAAAGTTTGAGACAGAGCAAAGAAAATGGCGGATTCTAAGCGAAAAAACAACAAATAATAGTTGTTATCATTTCCTTCGGGAATATGCAAAATATAAAATTCGATATAGTTTCCTGTTTATTATTCTAAGTCGAGAAGAAGCAATATAAAACTTGGAGAGGAACTTCGAGTTCCAAATACAGATAAACCTGGGGAGGTTTATTTTTCTTAAGAATTGCAATCTCATAAGTATATATTGATATATTCCGACGGTTTTGTTCGATTGTTGGGGAAAATTGCTTTCTTTCTACACAAATAATGCACACAAGCACTGAAAATACTATTGTATGTTTGTTTTTTGCTGAAGAATATAGGCATCTAAACGTATTTTTTAATATTTTTGTTTCTTCACCATTATCTATTTGTATATCAGTTTGGTATATATATGAGATCGTTAAAATTGTAAGTGATTGTTCTTCGTTAACAGTTTCTAATAATTTTTTTTTATTAATTACAAAGGTAGACGGCCTACTCAGTATTGGTTTAGAGTATTTAGAAAGTGCGTGTTGTGTCTATTACTACAGTTTTGTGAAACTCTTAAGAAATCTTTATTATTTACCGAAATTCATTAACTTTTGAGGGACTTTGAAGTCTTTGCTAGAATTTAAGTATTTCTTACATTTAATTTTTTAATAATTTTGAAGGAATAAAAATGATTTTAAAATACTTTATTTAAAATTTATATTATCTCTCTCTATATATAAAAAGTTTTTCATGATTCTGTAATAAATTCATATATACTTAAGGTATAGTTAGTAAAAAGGGGTCATACAAAGGTGAATTTAACTGAAAATCAGCGCCAAAAACATTTTGAGAAGAGCCTCTTCAAATAAGATAAAATGGGTTTCCTGTATGCAATATTCAACTGTGGGGTATAAAAAGAAGTCATATGGGACAAAATCAAGTGAATAAGGAGAATGCCCCATCGCAATATGTTTTTGCTGGTCAGAAACTGCTTGACAGATAGGTGCGTTTGACTGGTGTAGCAACCATCCATTACTCCCCGATTTTGGACTTTTTTCCAAATTTTTTTCCATATTTTTATTGTTACTAAAATGTAGTAGTGTTGATTAGCAGTCTTATCACTGATGTGAATGGATACCCCCATACTACTAATTTTGACAATGTTTTGGTCTATAATTGCTGATCTTGGGGCCCCCAGCAGGTTCATCATATTCTACATTGTCAATTCACCGTAAAAACTGCCAGTGTTTCTCAAACTGTGGGGCGTGACAACTCTACAAGGGGGGTGCGAGCCTATTGAAAAGTCGAGAACCAAAGATTATTTAAAAAAATTATGAATTTACTGAAAGTAAACATACAAAATACATTCTGACATAATAAAAATAAAATGAATAAATTTATTAATTGATATATATTACACTTATAAATATATCAGTGCTACACAATGTATTTTATAGTTTATTTAACAATTCTAAGTTAAAAACAAGTTCATTAATTACCAGTGGCCCTATGGGTTTGCCATATATATAATTTCGCATTATATATCGCGTGATATATATCATATATCGCAGTATTTCCACCTGGCGAGCTCGATTAAAGTGAAACTAGTCACATGGATAGAGATGTGTGGGTTGACGTCACCAAAACAGTTATTGCCATCTCCACTCTTTTTTTACGCACTTAGCCTTTTTTTTCGTGTGCGTTGCACCTTGTATATTCTTACAACTTCATGAAATATCCAGCGAAACGGACGAGTAACGGCTAGTAAAATATAAAATAAATGTGAAGATTTTAATATCTTTAAAGCCTTAAGGTATCCGACTACGTTCGGAAACGTGATTTTTAAAAAAAAGCGTATAAATGGATACTTTTCAAAATATTTAGTTCACGTAGATTAGAATACATGAATAAAATTGATTTAAGGACATTTGGACAAAAAAAGTATTTTGGAAAAATATTAACTTAGAATAAACTTTTTCAAAATGTTCTCCTTTTATAAAAAATACTTCTAAAATAATAATATTTTGTGTGTGTGTGTGTGCTTATTTAAAGTAAAGAGACTTCTAGAGAGTTCGAACTATTTATTTTGAAAACTGTCATTATTTTCAGAGTTACCACCAATTAAAATAGTTATCGGCTTTTTTCTTAAAATTTGTCCTCTCTGCTGTCGTAAAACATAGATAAACCCACTTCTAAGATATATATTTCGAAACTTCTAGTTGAGCATCTGTACAAAGTTCTGAGCTATATACAGGCAAAAATATTACGATTTCGGGCCAGAAGCATTTTTTCACAAATATAGAATATCTTGAAAATTAGTCATTCTATGTTCATTTTTTGTCAAAATATTGTACTTAAATAATTTTTTATTGTTATAATATTCTTAAAACAATTTTACATACATTTTCTAATCTAAGTGACATTAACATCATATATACTCATCCATTTATACGCTTTTGCAAAATCACGGTTCCGGAACTTAGTAGGATACCTTTTAACAATATATATAATCTACAGGAATAATTATTCGAAGCTTATTTATTTTACCACCTAAAAAGAACTCTTTTGTAAGAAATAGCACAAAATACTAGTATATCAATCAACAAAAGTTACAAAAATTATAGCAACGCAGTCTTTTGACCTGAAACAGATTTATTTTTCCATCTCTTTGTCAAGAAGTTATTCTATTTAAGGAGCTAAAGAAATAAGGAGAATTGCATTGCAAACAGTTTCTTTTCTTGTATTCTGATTTAAGGCTTTTTTTTTTTTCTCTTGGGATAGAAGTATACAAAGATTACCATTCTTACGAAACTGCATTCCAATGCTTTTATGTTACGTTCCTAAGTAATGTATTGCAGAAGTATCCTTGAAATATATTAGTAAATAACAGAAACATCTTAACCTCAACTACTGCATTATGATGATTTACTGCAGTTTTTTCATATATATTTTTCTTTGATCACTACATTGAAAATTAAGGGATATACACAAACAAAATACTCAACTTTGGGAAATTTAATCCGTTAAAGCTAATTAATTAATTAGAGATATTTAACTGTAAAATTAATTATATACACTTTTCATTTAAAAAAAATAGTCAAATCGTTTTCTACGGTCTTCATTAACATACAAAATAATAAGACACTTAAATTTTGACATCAATTTTTTTCATGACGAAAATGTAATCTTCGCAAATCCACTGAAAATGCTGTCAGCTGAAAAACGCAATTTCTATAAAACTATTTGCCTTCCCCGCTAAAATATTCATCATAGAACCCGTGCTGCCATATATATTGGGAGAGTGGATTTAAATGAATACTCCTTCTATGTGTCGTAAGAGTATTCGTAAAAATGGTTATTCTATGTTATTTAAAAGTGAGTGGTACTTATAAGTACTGTCTGTAGATAAAGGGTTAAATCGACTTATATATACGTATAACATCAATTTGTTTTAAGTTTTAATTAAGTCTTTTAATATTTAAAGATTTAAAACTAAACTGTTATCATTAATCACTACAAAATCTTTTTTTTTGAAATATTGCTTTAAATATTTTACTTTTGCTGATAAACTAAATGATATGTTATTTTTATGAGCAAGTAAGGAGACAAAATTTAATACAATGATAGATGAGGTATAAGCCCCGTGACGTAAAAAGTCAACTCAGTCTTTCACTCCTTCAATGGGTCGATAAATGACTACCAAACTTGCTTTGGAACTAAACACTGGAAGTTTCTTGTCAGACTGACCACATGACCGAAACATCTTCTCTTGCACCTTAGCGCGCATGTTTACGAAAAACTGAGATGTGCACAGTAGACTTTGGCTATTGGGCCACTGAGTTTAGTTTACTGAGGTATAAGTTTTTGTCGAAGTCACACCTAAACTACTTGGCGACAATATCAACCGATGATTGTATAACAAAGATAATATCTAGGAGGAAATTTTCTGTTCCCCAATAATGAGTATTTAAAGGATGTCATTACGTCTTCCGGTTTTCACGAAATGTGATAGAAATTGTTTGCATTTAAAATGATATTCACGCTAATAGAGAATGTAGAAATTAATAGTTTATAATGGTCTTACCATTGAAGTCACTTCCTCATTATCTTGTCTACCTAAAGCTGTGGGAGGAAACGATGCATGACCAAGACACTCCATGATAAATCTAATTTATTATTATTCAATTGTAATATTCCGCAACAAAGTAATCTATAAAAGGAAGCTCTATGAGTGAAATAAAGAAAGCAACTACCTTCACTGAATAAGCGTTCCTGATCAGATTAGTTTAGTTTTTAAGTTACCCGGGAAACGTTCGGTGATTTTAAAAACCCATAAATACAAAATTTTTTTATGATATTTAGTGTCCTTAGTTTGACATACATGTATTGGGACACACAGGAAAAAAAATAATTTAAATACAATATTTGGGAAAAAATTAAATTAGAATAATTTTTTTTTCAAAATATTCTAATTTTGTGAAAAATTTTTTATTATAATTATATTTTGCCTGAATATGCTAAAATTTCTGTACTGAGGCTCAACTATTTTTTTTGAAAAATTCACATTTTTTTTCAGGTTACAACCCAAAAATAATTATCGGCGTTTTTTTTAAAAATTTTTTTCCCCTCTGTTGTCGTTAAAACATGGATAAAGAGGTCTAGTATACACAGGCAAAATATTATTAAAACAGAAGCTTTTTTCACAAAAAAAAAATTTAAAAAATGGTTATTCATGTTCTTTTTTGTAAAAATATTGCCCCAAATCATTTTTTTTTTAATACTATTCTTAAAACAATTTTATATACATTTTCCCAAACTAAGTGACACTAAATATCATAAATATTATCCATTTAAAGCTTTTGCAAAATCACGGTTCTGAAAATGGGGGACCTTAATCAATCCTATCCCAATAACTGGATCTACTATTTTAGTCTAATAGCCAAAATCCTCAGTCGAGATTTTGAATTTAATTTTACCATAATAACACTGCATTCAGCTGCCCGCCCTTTTCACTTACGATTTTTAAACTCAACTCACGGGTGCAAAATTTTAAACAACAGGTGGGTTTATTCCCAAAAATTTACGAAAAATCATCTGAGAACATGACATTCTGAAATGAGGGAGAATATTATGTACGTAAGGAGAAAAGCATCGGCGCTGAAAAAGGGAAAACAACGCATACGGTATGGAATCAAAAAAAACAAGCTTTTTTTGAACGCATAGTATCGTGACTCATGATTGTCTATCCAACAGGAAGAACAACAAGGATGTTCCTTAATATGGTATATGCCTCCCTTTCTACAATGGGCTTTTACCATCTCCGCATACTCAGAACCAGCTGGTGCAAAATTTTTTGGGTAGGGTGCTCATTCCTCAATCAACATCTGTTTGGTTGTTTTGTATGGGATGATGTGAGCGGGGGTTTGTTTCCCCGCATCCCACACATGTTCGAGGGGTTTTAAAATCTGGGGAGCATGGCCAACCATTCGAGTGATATCTTCACTTTAGCACTCTCAACAGAAAAAGAGTGCGATGTGGAGCATTGTCATCCATAAAGATGAAGTCGGGCCAATGGCACCTCGGAAAAGATGCACAGGGGGAAGAAGTCCCTCCTCCAATAGCGACCCCCGGTTATAGACCCTCTGTCGAAAAGGGGAAAGCCATTTCCCGGGTTCAGCATAATGCCAACCCAGACAAGGACTCCCAGGACCACCGTAACGATGTCTTTCCTTAATGTTACTGGAATAAAACCGGGTCCCGATCTCTCTCCAAATCAAAACGCGTTGTCATCACTTCTGGTACTGAACCGACTCTCATCCGTAAAGAATACGACTCCATTGATCAGTTGTCCAAATTTTGTGCTCTTTGTCCCTGTAAAGCGGTGGCTTTGGTGGCCATCTTTCAACGGGAGGCAGCGTTCAGGACGGCGGGTGAACAGGCCCCTGTGAAGGCGTCTGGCCACGGTAAGCCGCTTCACTTGTCGACCTGTTGCTGTACAGAGTTTCTGAGCAATGGTTGCTTGCTGACTGCTGTCAAACTTTTTCGCCTGCAAGGATGATATATCGGTCATCCCCCTGCAGTTGTCGTCCTCGAGGCGGCCACACCAGCCTTTCTAACAGCTTTGTACCTGTGGTTTTGGAACGCTTTCAAGCGCGCGAAATAACACTTTTGTTGATTCCCGGAACTCTACAGCTACACTGGTGACAGTAAGCCCCTCCTCCAGCTTTCCGATCATTCTTCCACGTGTGAAGTCATCCAGAATGATTTCTTCTAGCCATATTTCACGAACTGACTCACTAGCACTTGCAGAGAATAGGGGTGAATTGCGTCTCCGTCCTTCATTTCATTCTACTGTTGAGCAGCGCGCCGACATCACGTGTTTGCGTACGCTCACACATCGCTTCCTGACGTTTTTTTCCTGATATTTGCATACGCATGACGTTTCTACTGACTTACGTGTTCCCTCTACTTGATCTCAGACCTCCTTTTCTGCAATTTTATGGCTATCTGCTAAATTTTTACATTGTTGTTTAAGTTTTGCACACTAGTGTACTTTGCATCTCAGGGTTTCTTCTTAAAAGTGATAGTTGTGAAATAAACCCGAATGCTAGCCCAAAGATTTCCCAAGAGGATTAGTTGGTGAAGGTCGCGTATAGACCAGTCTGAAATTTATGTATTGTGAACAATAGTTCTATGCTTATATCAGGTCAAAATGCAAGAGATAATTAGATTCAAATACAAAAGATCATTCAAAATGTAATAGACTATTAGATTCAAAGCCAAGAGATCATTTAAAATTCAAGACACTATTAGATTCAAAAGCAAGAGACTATTAAGACTCAAACGCTGGAGAACATTGAAAATGCAAGATATTATATAAGATGCAAGAGACTATTCAAGATGCAAGAGCATATTCCAGATCAAGAGACTATTCAAGACGCAAGAGTTTATTAGTCCCAAAACCAGGAGACCATTCAAAATACAATAGACTATTCAAGATTCAAGAGACTTTTCAAGATCCATGAGACTATTAGACTCAAATACAGGAGACCATTCAAAATGCAAGAGCTTCATAGATTCAAATACAGGAGATCATTCAAAATGCAAGATCTTCATAGATTCAAATGAAAGAGACCAATAAAAATGCAAGAGACTATTTTTTTAAAAAAAAGTTATATAAATCTTTATTTAATCATTTAAACATTAAAAAAATAATTAGTATTTTAGCATTTTTGAGGAGAAGATGTTTTTAATGCATTTTTGTTTCTTTTTAAATTTCCATTCTTCTAATACCTTAGAACTTTTGAACCTTAACTAAAAATAAGAAAATTTATTTTTCTTTCAAAGGCTGTTCAAGAAATCAAAATCCAAAAATCTGAAGTTAAGTAAAAGTTATATTATGAGTTAAGTAGAAATTATATATTACATTGCCAATATTTCCCCCTTCTACCATAAAAAAAAATGTTTAAAAATAGTCCTTCGAACTTTTAGTAAAAATTGCTCCAGTAAGAACATGCATGAAAAAACGCGGGAAAAGAACAAAGGAATAAAAGCAAATACCGCAGTTTTCTCGCTAGAGAAATACGGTGATCGCGATATTTCGATGAGAAGAATTGTAATCATCGATCACTTTTGAAGTCACATAAATTTGCATTGCTGGATAATATTTCATAGCTTCTTTGAAAACGTATTGTCGCTTGGACGTTGCTTTACACTTTTTGTTTCGTCGCCAGCGTTTATGATAAACCGCTTTAAATCAATATTTTTTTGCCATTTTTTTCATTCTTTACATGCAGTAGGTCTTCTCTATACAAACTGAAGTATTCGGAAAGTGTCGAAATCATTTTAAGTATGCTTCAGGCTTTCAAAGGATTGGCTTGTAGAAAAGTTTAAGACAAATTATATTGTTATAAATTTAGAATGTCAGATGAGATATTTTAGTTTCTTTCAAACATAAATGTTTTGTAGAATATTTGTTGTATAAAAAAGGTAAAAACATAAAAGTTTTGCAATTCTATAAAAATCTCAATATTTTATTAAATAGGCTCTGGGAAAAACAATAGGTACTTAACTTTGAATTAAAATGTAAGACATGGTTTCTTCGACTAACAATCTATAATTTTATGCAAATTAATTCCAACAAAAATAAGAATTTTCACATGTGTAGTTTAAGGTACACGAATATATACGTTGAAATGGTAAATTTTTGCAAAAAGCCACATTTTCAGTTTTTGATTTTATAGAATAAGGCATTTATTTATCTTTATAAACTGTTCTTATTTTGTTTCTGGAGTCGCTTACAAAGAAAAAGATATTGCAAATTAAGAGTAAGCGCGAATAGCCAGAAGTGGATAATATTTAAGTAACCAGAGATACTCAGCGTTTAAATTCCCTTAAACTCGTCAATCAAATTTAAATACCGTTATTTATTTTAAAAAAAATATAAATTTAACAAACATTTGATTTAATAGAAAAAATAATTACTACCCATTTGAAGTATTTAAAAATAAATCTAGCAGTATTTATTTTATTTATTTATTACGCATTCGTCTTGATTTAATAAAAACTCTGTTTATCTTCAAAACAAAAGTTATCTGCTTTATTTGATAGAATATCAGTGAATTATTAGCTCGTATTGTTTTAAATAATTATGGGAAATAATAACAAAAGTAAAAGCTGTTCCCATGAATGTCAGTGCAAAGCAAATAAGGTACCGTAATAAGTTTCAGTTTCCGAGAACGCAAAAATTTGTACCGATTTAAATATTTCAATAATGAGGTAAATCTAAAAGCCTAATTAATTCTTTAAAACCTACACTATATGTTCCTGAAAACAATAAAAAGTGTTGTTTTAACGTAGGGTTTTAAGTAATATGATTTTCGTTATTATTTTTTGTCCTGTGTGTTTTGAGAAAGAAAAGTTAGTGTTCTGCAAAATTCTATGTTTGCGTTATATATAGCCATGAATAAGACAAAATTTAAAGACTTCAGGAATTCTTAGATATACTGAAACATTTCAGTGTGACGCTACTGATGTATTAACATAGAAATTTTGCAGAAGATTAATTTGAGAAGCAGAGTTTAAAAGGTATCAAACTACTTTGCGACAACTTTTTTTAAATAATGGATACAAGAAACTTTTTGTGGTTTTAAATATATTTGAGTACATTTTAAGAAAAAAGGCTAAAAATTAGGTGAAAAATAAGCCTATTACACTACTAAAATGGAAAAAAAATAGGTAAAAAATTGACCAAAATATTGTATAAACGGGCCCTCTTCTGTTACAAAATTTTGTGAACAAATTCTCAATTTTTAAATTTTGATGTATTACTTTGCTATTTATTTTTGAAGTGACCTTCAGGATAGGAATATTTTTAATTTTACAAAATTAGAGCTATTTTATCTTAGTTTATTATATGTGAAATTGCTTAAGAAAACGAGATTATATTCACACTAGAACAGTAAATTTTTGTAATAAAACAGTGATTGATAAATCTGAAGTTTAAAACACTTCTACTGTTATACAGAACATACACACAAAAATTTTTAGCTTAGGAGTATTTTAAAAACTTTTTTGAGCAATCGCCATCCCCGTTTCAGTAATACATTTTCGAGGTAGAAAAACGCATTTTAAGAGTTTGACATCTTATGTAAGTTATGGCATCTGCTTTTGCCCCTAAACTGCCAGCAGTTTTTTGTTCTAGTAGGAAATGGAAAATAAAACCCTTGACCCACATTTTTATGGAAGCTAATTAGATGACCTATAAAATAATATAATAAGAAATTATCATTTTTTAAAAAAATCATGATTTCAGGGTAGTCGGATACCTTAAACGATATTCTCTGTCAGTGACAAAAGTTTCCATAAAAAAAATTATATATTACTAAAAGTGAAAAAACGATTAAAATGAACGCACAAACGGTATTGGTTATAAGTATTTTCCTCAAAAAAATTTTTGGTGCATTTCGAAAATTTTAATAGTGATAACTCAAGTATTACCGATAAATATCTTTGAAACTTGGTCTTTTTCTCATAATGTTTTCTAGGATACGCAGTAAGGAAATAATGATTATATAATAAAGAACAATTTTTAAATTATGATGTAGTACTTGTGTAATGATGTTGTAAATATATGGCAAAATTTCTTCTATTGGCTGTTCAGCCAGCTCTGGAATTTTTTATTACATTTGTAACAAAAAAGATTTTACTACAGGCTCTGTATACTTGACATAATTATTACTTTGAAGCAATATTTATACAAATTGGATCAATACGTTTTCATGTAGAATTTTTTGAATGTTACTAAAATTTCCTCAAAATTCCTTTATAAATTTACCAATTTTCTGAAGTTTTAAATAATTTATTTCAGATATTATATAAACGTAACATTTACATACAAAATGAAGTTAAAATGGTATAAAGGATTTTTTTTGCGATGTTTTTTTTTAAAAAGGGCTCAAATAATATTCGTATACCTTAGCATGTGAAATTTTCATGCCCTATTGGTATGATATTTCTGGTGTTGTCAGCACTTTTTCATTATTTTTGAATCAAATATTAGTTCTCCACCGAAGAGAAAGTAGTTTGAACAATAATTTTAAAAGAAATCAGAATAACAAAACATACAAAATGCTCAGTATTGAATCATTTTAATGATCTTTTTAATTTGGAATATTTTAAAAGAAAAAAAGTTAGAAAGACGAATGTTTAAAATAGGATATATTTTGAAATTCTTGTTACATTTCTTTATTCGATATTAAAAATAAAAGAATGTGAATATACGAATCGAAATGAAAAGAGAATCAGAACTATTTCTTTAGGCTTAACGTGATTGTTTTTTTGTTTTTTTTTCTATTTCCTGATTTCATGGACCTTTCTTTAAATAAAAATAAGAATAAATCAATTTCCACAAATAAAAAGTCCTTTTTTTTAAAAAAAAGAGATGCAACCATGCAGTTTTACCGAAATTTTGAAACAACTTTGGCTTTATTTATGAGTATGCATTTGTTTTTCTTCTCCTAATGCTACGTATCATTTCTTTTAAAACCTCAAGTTAATTTCTTTTTAAAAAAATTATATTCTGGTGTGCATTCGAACTTTTTCGCAAAAATTTTTCATGCATTGGGGATTAAGAATGTAGAAAGCGGTGTATTCTTTTTTCCAAAATGCAACTAATTAGGCATTTTGTATACATTTTTATTGAATTCTTTGTTCCAATTAGGGATACAAATATATGTATTTAGAAAAGATGTCTTATTAGTTGATATTAATTAATGCTTTTCAAATCATAAATATGTTTTTTTCCCTTTAATTCTCTGCCCACGGGAAAGTTTTAACAATCTGTTTCATAATTATTTTTTTTTCTATTTTGAAAAAAAACTCAAAATCTGCCTGTGTGTTATTGTATTTTAATAACCTTGAGGAATCGATGTTTTTTAAAAAATATATCCCCTTATAGTTATTAGCAATAAATAATATGTATAACCTTCATTTGTCTTGCAAAATTATTTTGAGAAATAATTACTTTTGAAACATGATTTTAATCGAATATGAAGACGCTTTGGCATACAGAATGATGCAAAATAACAATTATATAATTTTGTGGATATTAAATGTAATTAACATACACAAATATATTTAATAATTTGAATGTTAATCATTAATAAATGCACTAATTTAAATTAATTGAAGTTTAGAATAAATACTTTCACTCATTAAATATCACGTCTTGTTATACTGAATGAAAAAAAAATTGAAAGAGCTTGATAAGAAATTGCAAAATGATCCAGACCAAAGAATTAGAAGATGCAGTAGAGAAACAGTAAATTTAAGGAATATCTCTAAAAGAGTTTAAACTAAAATCAAAATTCCCCATTATTACATTTTTCATTATTTAATTTTTTTCCACAACTAAAATTTGACGAACTTGCAGCAGGGATTTTTCAACTTAATTTTTATCTGTATTTCAATAAAATTTATAATAATTAATCAATTTTTTTGGTTCTTCTACTTTATCTTGATTGAAGTTGGATCCATCACTTGAAACAAAGTAATATATTAGGAATTTAACATTTAATAGTTTTTAAAGCTTCATGATTTTAAACAATGACGATGAAACAAAATATTTTTTAATTTAAGAATAAAATTACAAAAATTAGAATGTTTCAGATGTCACATGTAATTTTTGAATATATTACACAACCAAAAAATCAAACTATAAAAAATATCAAGGAATTTTAGATTTATTAATGTCTGTAAATATAATGAACAAGTAAAAGCAAAAAAAAAAAACTTATTCAGAATATCTATTAAAAGTAACATATGCAAAATTTAATACTTACTTGATAATTTCTATGGTTTATAATTAAGGTCGGTTTGTAAATATAGCGTCAAAGTACATTATTATTGTATCCAATACATTGTTATTGTACGGTAGGGGGCATGATGAAAACTATGATTAAAAATTGGGACTCAAATATTGAAAATTTGAGAAGCATTGTTTTAGTGTCAGATTTCATAAATAAATAAAATTTATTTAATATGTTCTCTTGAAAAAAATCAATTTAATTTGAACCAATTCCTGTTTATTTTACCTCCATATGCAAATTAACTTTAAAAAGAAAGGAAAAAATATCAAGCAATAATAAAACTTTCAGACTGCATTAAAGAAAATGTTGTATTCAAAGCAAAAAACAACGAAAAATAGTTCTTATCATTTCTATTGGGAATAAACTAAAAATGTAAACCACTTACTATATTTTCCTATTTACTGTTCATACCATGAATAAGTAAGAGCTAAACAATAAAAAAAATATTGAAAGGAATTTCTAAGTTCCTAGTATAGATACACTTTTGAGTATTTGTTTGTGTACTAAGGTGAATTCAAATGCATAAGTATTTATTGATACGTTCGGCAGTTTCCGAACAATTTGTGTGTGTGCCGATATATCTCTTTTTCTTTTTAAATAAAATGTATTCACGTTTGCCTTATCTATTATATGAATAAAGTTTTCTAGGAAAATAAATATGAGTTTGACTGACATATTTTTAAAGGGGATATTTGATTACATGAAGGAAATAAACATTTGCACATATTTTGTTATGCTATATTTCCTGTTACAACTAAATGTATGTCAGTGTACTATTATTGAATGTTTAAAATTGTGTGTAAGTTTTTATGCTCCACATTTTTAAGTTAAATTTGAGTTGAATTGAAAAACAAATATTTTAGGTAGCATTATGTTAAATCAATAATTGTTAAGGTTTTAGTTTAGAGCGATACAATTCAATTACAGACTTTGTCGTGATTTTAAATAGAAACTGTTGTCTTATTTTTAATGCGAACTTTAAGCATAGGAAGTAATAAAAAAATTAAAAGTCAATCCCTACTTCGGTCTAGAAAAGAAAAATTATTTTAGTTACTTTTTATTAAATAATTACAATTAATATAAATATGTATATACATATGACAGAATCACAACATTAAGTGGCTGTTAAGTCTTATTAACCATCGTTAACGTATCGTATTGTCATCCAAAACATTCGTGTATATAAAATTTCAGTTTTAACTAAATGCTTTAAAATGTGAGAAAAAATTTGTTTAGTGTTTTGACCCAAGTCGCTAAAAAGGAAGACAACGTCTCTCTGTCTCTGTAATTCTTTAAATAATTAGTTTCAGTCAACTAATTTTAATTAATTGTAATTAATTTATCTTATTGTCAACCAAAGCAATAGTGAATAGAAAATTTCAGATCAAATGAGTGCTTTAAAATGCGAGAAAAAACCTTTTCAAGTTTTGACCTATGTCACCAAAATATTCGCTAAGCTTAAAAATGATGCCAACGTGGTTGTAATTGTAATATTTTGAATAAATAGTTTTAATCAATTAATTCTAATTAATTTTAATTAAATTATAGTATTGTCACCCAAAGCAATAGTGTATAGAAATGTTCAGATCAAATGAGTGCTTTAAAATGTGAGGAAAAACCTTTTAAGAGGACATGGTACGATTTTACAAAAATTTTTAATTTAAGGATTTTCAAAATTTTTTTGGTTGCCTCCTATTTGTGTATAATATGTAAAAAAGATTTTGTGTTAAAATTTCATAAAATGCTAGCTATTTAATTTTTTTAAGGAAAAACTTCCAAATTTGTGAAGTGATTTTAAAATGCTACTCCTCCTACAAAGATTGACGTACGCGCATGAAATTTGATTTACAAATACACCAAACTATGTATGACAAAAGTGATATGGGTTTTACGATAACATGATTGGTATTCGTACAATATGTCTTTTTATGAATGCTTATTGAAAATTCCTTAAAAAATGTACAAATTCTGAGTTCAATTAATTTTTAAAAAAAATAAGTATTGCTTTGATTCAAAAATGCATACCAACTTTTATTACATGTGCTACTGGAAATAGGTAAAAAAAATTTCAAAGCATTAGGCACAATAGAAAAAAAGCCTTAGCATTTTAAATGAAGACAAAATAGTTATTTTATTTTTCCGAGAAGTAGGTTTAAAGTTTTGATTTGTCATAGTAATGTGAATAAAAGCGAACGTAAAAGCTATCATAATTCTGCGTTTTTTAAGCTTAGAGCTTTCAATTTTTGTGAGGTTATAGACAAATATAAAAAATAATTTAGGCTAGAAAAAAATTATATTTGATTTTTCGGCCAATTTTTGTCAATTGAATCGTACTGTGTTCTCTTAAAGTTTTGACATACCAAATGAAATGAAACGATTGTTTTAAAAAACACACAATAAATTTACGAAAATTGTTAATATTTCTTTATTCGAAATAATATCCATTGCTAGCTACACATTTTCCCCATCTTTCGGGCAATTTGTGAATACCACGCCAAAAAAATGATCGGTCTTTTGAGGCCAGCCAGTCATCAAGCCAAGATTTGACGTTTTCGTAAGAAGTGAAGCGCTGGTCAGCCAATGCGTGTACCAATGATGCAAACAGGTGGTAATCGGAAGGAGCCAAATCTGGTGAATAAGCCGCATGCGCTAAGGGATCCCAGCCAAGCGCCTTAACGATGTCCTTGGTCGATTAAACATAGTGGCTAGGCGCGTTGTCATCAAGGAAAATCACTTTTGCTGCCATTTTTTCTATTCCTCGCGTTTTTCGAGTATAGCATCGTTCAAATTAAGTAACTGTTGCTTGTAGCGATCAGTATTAAGGGTTTCATCGGGTTTGAGAAGCTAATAATAGATTGGTCCCTCCTGATCCCAGAAAATACACAGCATTGTCTTGAGGCCGAAGCGATTCCATCTTGCGGTCAATTTGGACAGTTGTCCGGGGTCAACATATGATCGATTACGCTTGGGATTCTCAAAATAAATCCATTTTTCATCACCAGTCACAATATGATGGAGAAATGACTTGCGTTTGTAGCGGGCAAGCAACATTTCGCACATGAGTTTTTGGTTTTCCTGTTGACGGTCCTTTAGCTCGTGTGGTACCCATGTACCGACCTTTATTATCTTACCCATTGCTTTGAGACGACGGGAAACAGTGCTCTGGTCAACATTCAATTGTTCTGCAAGATGTTCTTGCGCGTTCGGCCATCATCTTCATCGAGTAATGCTTGCAATTCAGCATGTTCAAATTTTTTTGGTGATCTGCCACCTCCTCATTTCTCACATCGAAATCAACATTTTGAAACATTTCAAACCAGCTGTAGCACTGCGCACGGCTCAGAGCATTGTACCATTGCTTTTACAAGCACTTGATGCGATTCGGCGGCATTTTTCTTCAGATAGTAACAAAAAATTAATGCTGTCCACAAATCGTGGTGGGAAAGCATGAATATCATTTTCAACACAGTAAAAAAATACAATACACGCTGAAACTCGTCCAAATGTAAACTAAACATGAGTATCAAAAATCAAACTATAAAACAATCACGTGTCAAGGTTTCGTATTGCTTGCATATATGCGTGGCGACATCTGTTAACAATCGTCTCATTTGATATGCATGCACCTGGTAAGTCGCCAAAATGTTCTCTAAGTCGTTAAAAATGATGCCAACGTGGTTGTAATTGTAATTTTTTGAATAAATAGTTTTAATAAATTATATATAATTTTTATTAATAATAATTAAATTACCGTATTGTCATTCAAAATAATCGTGTATATAAAATTTGAGCTCAAATAAGCACTTTAAAATGTATTTTATTAACGATTGAAAATTTGAACGAGATATAGGGAGATGGTGAACTAATAGTAGGGATTGAAAAAGGCATCCAGGAGAAATAAATACTGTACCGGATTTTAAAATGGCGTATTAATACTATCAACTTATTCAAGTTTTAATTTATTAGTTCTATGTCTTTCTTTCATTAAATAAATTATTATTTAAATAAAAAAAATGCTTCTAATTATAAAAATTTATACTTCAAAGGTTCGCCCAAATGAAAGTGGCTTTGCTGTAATAATCCCGCAATTTGAAGAGAAAGGTGACTGCGCATGCTCCTATAGAGGGCGCAGAATGCGCGGAATGCATGCGATATCGTCAGATCGCAACAGATACATGTGTGACAGCGTGGGAGCACGTTAAAGGACATCTTCATATCATGGATGCCTTTAAATGATATGATTGTCAATGTTGCCCCTACTGTACCCCATTGCATGAACCGAGAAGGAATATCAAGAACCACTAACGTGGTATGCTGTACGGTCGCGTTATTATCTTGAATGATAATACTTGTTTTCATATTGTTTTTGTGTGCAAAACATTGTTGCTACATATTCCGCTGTTAGGTTATCAAATGTTACGCTTACAGCCCCAACCTCTCCTCGCCTTCCACAAAAGTCTGAAGTAATGGCGATTTACCGACGATAATGAGGTCCAAGATGCTGTTGAAAATTGGATTCTCCAACCAACAACGGAGCTTCTTCTCCCAGGGTATCCATTATGTCATGGATCACTGGAAGACTTGTTTCAACCTACAAGGTGACTTTGTTTGGCCTATCTGCTACGTCTGTGTTACTTCTTTCTTTTGTATACTAATTTATATCAATAGTATTGAACATTTATCAAGCCAACCATAGAACCACTTTCATTTGGGCGGCTCTTATAGTCAAAATTGGAATCCACTGAAGGTACAAGACGACACATGCCTATTTCTTGTTGATTTTAAAGGTGCTCTAGCCATTCTATACATTTGAAAACTTTCTTGGAGTTCGCCTGTTGCTCTACCATTGAGATTAATTGTATCAAAACTTTTTTCATTGTAAATGGTAGACATGGTAGCCTAGTGGCCATGGTCACAAGTAAGTTCATGGCCGGATTTTCATGAGTTCAAGCCTTGTGTCTCTAAAGGTCTGTCTTGTAGAGGGAATGATACAAGTTAAATCTGTCGAGGCCCAAAGAATTTCCGTTGGCGTGGGGTTTCGAAGAGATAGGAGGCATCCAGGGCACTTCTTCCCCAGGTTCAAATTTATTAGACACATTGCCAATAACCCTCCATGCTGCTTTATAATTCGAAATTAATACCCACTCATTTACTCTGTTGTAAATGGACACTACTGCCTATGTAGTAGTCTCTCCTGCTACTTCTTTAACCACTTAACTGCGGATTAAACAATTTACGGAATTCGCTCCCCGTGCCACCGTTTATAACCGTTTATATATGTATTGGAGGAAAATAAAAGACACAAATAGCTAAATTTTTCCCTGATGTAAGTAAATCCCCCTCAAACTGCCTAGGTAATTTTATTGAATTCCAAACCTTTTTGAATATTTTTACAGATAGTAAAGAAAAGTATCGTTTTTCAGAAAGACGTATATATACGCAAGGTTGAGAGAGATAGATGTATACGCCGGGGGCAGTTTAGGGGTTAAAATATATCGGTGTTTCCCCAAAACAATAGTAGCATTTTGCCATTCTGCTCAACACTTGAACGGTTTGTTGTTTGTCATGTTGTATAAATGATATATTCATAGTTTTGTATCTTTTAGAAAGCTGAGAAATTCTTAATGTGATTGCAAGAAATTGTTACTATGAATGACAACAAGATTTTTCACGTAACATAGTTTCAAATTTAAAAGCTTTATCTGTATCAAACTTACAGATTTTATCCTCTGAATTTCCAATTATTTTATAATATATTAGACTAAAAAACTAGTTTTCTAGAATAAATAACATAGCTATTTTTAATAAAAGCAGCAAAATATCGGAAGTCAAAGAAATATTAATTATAATTTAATGTTTGTTTTTGTACTTGCATAAAAAATTGGTCGAATAAGGAAAATGATGTTTGAATACTTTAAAAATATTTTAAATTCCAGTCAAAATATATGTTGATTGTTTCGAGAAATAATTTAATGGACACAAGTAGTGATGTAATTAAACAAAATCAAAGAAAATAAAAACGTATTTAATGATCAATCATTAATCTCAGTTTTTTTTGTACACTTTATGTCGTTAAATCTAATCAATGTTATCAAAAATGAATTGAAAATTTTAACAATTATTTTTTTAGTAATTTATACTGTTCAGTAAGTACAACAATTTTTTCAATTCCTACTATTAGCTCACAATCTCTATATATTTATTTATATATTTATTTATTTATCTGGGTGGAATTTTCAATCGTTAATAAATTACATTTTAAAGCGCTCAATTGAGCTGAAATTTTATATACAGGTTTATTTTGGATGACAATACAATAATATAAAAATAAATAATAAAAATTAATTGATTAAAACTAATCATTTAATGAATTACAAATACCACGCACAACCATGCTGGCATCATTTTTGGTGACTTAGTGACTCTTTTAGCGACTTGTGTCAAAACTTGAAAATGTTTTTTTATCACGTGTTAAAGTATTCAGTTGAAATGAAATTTATGTACGATTGCTTTGGATGACAATGCGATACTTAAATGATAATTAATAAAAGTTATGACCACTTAATGTTGTGTTTCTTCATAGATATAAACACATTTATATTAATTGTAACTATTTAATAAAAGAGCAAAAAAAATTTTTTTCTTTGTTAATCTAAGTAGGAATTGACTTAATTTGTTTTATATATTACATGTTTTTCGTATGATTCTTAAAATTAATGAAGATAACATATGTTTTAATGAAGGAAATATCAATGTTGTACATCAGGGATGTGAATTTCGTCGATCACAATCGACTGGTGGACCGCCAAGACACTTTGGTAGGACAGCCTTTACCAAGACATGAGACGCGCATGCTAAGCGAGACAAGTTTATTGAACACTGACGCCATCTAGACTAGAGAATTGATTTTTCACAGTCGAAGTGACTTTGTTATTTAAGCAAATGATTTTAAAATGTGTAGATGACACTTGTACCGGCATTGAAAGCGCACGCGATGACGCTGAATATTTAGGCCACTATAGGGGAAAACGATCCCCGTGCCAGCTGTATAAATAAATTTTTTTCCCCTCCCAACAAAGGGGAGGGGTAAATATTGTTGATCCCCTTTTTTCCCGGACGCTGGGATTGGCAAGCGACATATTTTTACCCCCCTTTTCCAGGGGGTTGGTTTCTCGGATGTTGCTTGGATGACGCTAGATTCAGGATGGACAAATGTAAGTGCACACGTCCATTCCAGATTCATCAGTTTAAGTATGTTCTCAGATCGCTGCATTGTCGTCCACAGTCAGACCCTCATTTGTTCAAGTTCCCCTTGACATTTTGGATTGTGTTAAAAAATTACGTCATATTTTGAAAGAGGAGTAGAATAATCAAAATCAAGTGTTAGAAAAGAAAACTAAATTTTAGTAATACTGGGAACCTCCCCAATTAGAGGGACCGCCCCTTTTAAAATCTTTGGGTATTTTTAAACCCCCCTGTTTTTGAAACAGAGCTTAACATGTATGCATTTCTCAATAAGTCAATTGTAATTTTTCTTATAATTACAACTATAAGTTCAATTGTATTTATAACTATAACATATGCGTTACAGTTATTTTTTAACCTTGAGTCCATATTATAGTTATTTATAACTTTTCTTAGACTGTGAAATAACAATCGCTGATATAATGTTTTGCATAAATATAATAAAGTGATTTTTTTTCCTGCTTAAGTGAACAATGTAACATTTTTGCAAAAATCTATGAATCGCTTATATCAACGTAAACAACCTAAACTGAAACCCGAAGACCCCAATATCCTTCAAGAATCGACAAAATTATCTGAAGAAATAATTATTTGAAGACAGAGCCCTTATATGTGTTTATATTTATTTTATTTCTATTGAAAGAAGTCCTTTTTTTATGGAGAAGATCAGTTTGTCAAGTTGGGGCAGATACTGAGGATTACAGAAATGCAATCTTGGATCTAACGGAAAATTATTTCCTTTTCGTCGACATATTGTTTTTGTTTATGCAGCAAAAAAGAAAAGAAACTACAATGTAAGCATTTGCTTTCTTGGCAAGTAATTTAAGGTAGATGATTTTCTTCTTCAGATGAAACTAGAAAGCAGTTGAAATATTTCTTTTGACATCACATGATATGTTTGTTTTTCATCTGTATAAACGACAGTATCAATGAAATAAATGTACTATTATATTATTTTATACATATATATTCATGCGAGATCTAAGTACTTTTCTGAGATGGTCTAATGATAGTACTTTGGAAATCAAATGTGTAGCTATACTGTTACATGACTTATTAATACAATGTTTTAGTCGAATAGCAATTTTTACTGAGATATAATATTTTATATGTATTTTTAAATTCAATAATTTTCGATTCGATTGTAGTTTTATATTCGATTAGTAGACGTAAAAACGAGAAGTATTAAATAATCATTTATTCTGAATAATATTTTTTAAGAAACTTGAGTTTCTTAAAAAAATTAACCCTTTATCTACCGCATTAATATTTACTGCATTTTTTTTTTCATGCAATAATTTTTTTTAATCACTGGAGAGAAAATTAAAGCATATATATAAGCAAAATACTCAACTTTGGGAAACTGAATCCGTTAGCGATAATTAACTAATTAAAGTTATTTAACTGTGAAATTAATTATATACACTGTTCACTTAAAATAAAGAGTCAAATCGTTTTCTAAGGTCCTCATTAACGTACAAGAAAAATAAGACACTTAAATTTTGACATTAACTATTTTTTCGGAACAAAAATGACAATCTTAGCAAACCGCTGAAAACGCCACTAGCTGAAAACGCAATATCTGCTATAAAACTATTCTCCTTCCCCGCTAAAATGCTCATTATAGAACCTATGCTGCCATATATATTGAAAGAGTGGATTTAAAAGAATATTCCTGCTAAGTGTCGTCAGATTAGTCGTAAAAATGGTTATTCTATGTGATTTTAAAGTAAGTGGTATAAGTACCGTCGGTAGATAAATGGTTAATGTCAAATCTCGCCAATAAAGTGATTGAATTATCTTCAAAATAAAAAAAAGTGAGTGAGTGGTACTTATACTTACCGTCGGTAGATAAAGGGCTAAAGTTAGTAATAATTTTTAAAGATAATCATAATATGTTCAGTATCACAATTTTGAAAAAGCGCATAAATGATTTTTTTTTATTAAGTGTTCAATTGAATTAGAATATGCTCATATAAAATTGTTTAAAGAATATTATTACAATAAAAAAACTATTTAAATGCAATTTTGGGGGGAAAACTGAAGAAAGAATAAAGTATTTTCTCATTTTTCGCCTTTTATGAAAGCGATTCTTTGTTATTAATATTTTGCTAAGACATCTTTATTGAACATGAACTAACATTTTTGAAAAATTAACACTATTTTCAGAGTTGGAATGAATTAAAGTAGTAACCAATACTTTCTGTTAAAATTTCTGTACACTGATGCATTAAATAATTAATACCTTTTTAAATTATATATTTCAAAAACCACTTCACTCTCTGTGCTGGTCATTATAGAAGTATTTTTCATAAAAAGAATATTATGAAAATGCCATCCTTTCTTCACTTTTTTTCCAAAAGGTTGCACTTAAATGGGTTTTTTTTATTTTAATATTATTCTTAAAACTATTTTATAAGTGTATTCCAATTCAATAAATTCAATATCAATAATAATTATTTATTTACATGCTTTTTCAAAACCACTGTTCTAAACGTGGTCGGTTACATTAACTTTTTAAGGCTAAAAAATGATTAAATCAGATTTTTTTCATACCATTTTGTGTTTTACTTTATTATGAAATTGTTTTGACTCTTAACTATAAGTCAAAAATGTTTTTTCTTTTATTGAAAATACCTTTAAAAGATTTATAAACTTTATAAAAAGACTACCGCAAAAAGCGAAAACTCGAAATCACATATCTTAATTTATTACTTTCCTCCTGCCACCAAAAAACACTCGAACTTTTACTAGAACGGTTCCAAAAAAAACATGCCTGAAAAAGCGCGGGAAAAGAAGAAAGGAACAAAATCAACTATCGCGGTTTTCCCGCCATAAAAAAATTGCGGTGATCGGCAGACTTCGATGAGAAGAACTGTATTCATCGATCACTTTTGAACTCGCATAAATTTACATAGCCAGATCATATTTCATAGTTGCCTTGAACACTGTGTTGTCACTTATGCCCAAGGTTTTACTTTTTCTTTCGGCACCTATGCATGTGATAAACTGCACAAAATGGAATTTTTTGCCATTTTTTTATTAGATGCAAAAGAATGTCGAGTATTTAAAAGTTTGAAAAGTGTTTAAAGCATTCGAGTGTACTTGAAGTTTTTGTATATACAGGACAAGAATTTTTCAGACATGTCTGCTGTAACGAATCTGGAACGTCACATAAAATATTCAAAGAACAGGATGTTTTTTGGAAAAAAAAATATATTTGTTTGCTTGTTGTCCACAATACAAAAAAAGATTCGAATGCATTTTTGTTGATACATCATGAATCTTTAAATATTGAATTATTTTGGGTACAGCTTGTGCATTTAAGATAATTGGCTTTTATCTTGGGAAAACTATCTTGAATTAACTTTAATTAATTTCAACGTTTTACAGACTTCTCTTATAGTTTTTTTAATGCAACATTTTTTAAAGCTATGTAATTTCTATAAAAAAAATACTACAAATTTGAGACATTTCCGCATTTTTTTTTTTTCAAATTTAATTTTTTCTCAGAATGAGTAGTATTTGTACATAAGAATGCAATTTTAAATACTTTTAGGGTTAAATGTGTAACGTTAAGTCCTATTAAGACATCTTGTGTATGCAATATCCGGCATTTTCAATAATTTAAAATTTTATTTCATACTGGTATAAAACAGTGATAAATGAAAACAAAACTTTATGGTTAAAAAATATTCGTTAGATATACAGTCGGAGCTCTATATAACGAAGTCGCTGAATCCCGAAAAAAAGTTCGTTATATGGAAAATTAGTTATATAGAGGTTCATCTTTCAATTATATAATTATATTATATATTATATTCATCATCTTTTTTATATAATTCATATAAAACAAATTTTAAATTCATTAACACTGTATATTTAAAAAAGTAATTATTCACACCACTTTGTAAATTAATATATATTTATTTTATATATATTACCCATAAAAAAATTTAAAAAAAGGAGGAACCGCAAGAAAAGTTTCTTGATGCCTTTATCCACTTGCTGAATAATTAAATTTTTTCTTTTATGCTCAAGCACTTACGTGGTGATATTTTCGAGCACAAGAAACGAAGTTACCAGTACGACTGATCAACACTGCAAATGAACGGAGACTAGTTAAAGGACACGAGACAACTCCACTGAGGGTAAAAGGGAATATCAAATATGTTCCCAGTGAACTCGACAATGGAGGTTAAACGTTGTACTTCTTGGATGAAACGCTCAAATTCTATTGTACTCTTGTGAGTTGGGCGCCTAATAAAACCAGTTGAAGATTTATGACCTCTATAAAATGTGTTAAAAGAGGGATCAACTTGAAATGTCAAGAAATACTTTAAAAATAGCGAGACAAAAATTGAATCACAAGAAAAAATGTTCGTTACATACAAGAGGTTATTTCACAAAGAAAATAGTGAGATGTTTTGGTTCCAGAAAAATGTTCACTGTATAGAAAAATTCGCTTATAGAGGTTCGTAATATGGAGGTTGCTATATATAGTGTAATGTAATAAAAAGTAATTCGAACCAAAATGTTGTTAACTTTTATCACTAGGCAAATGGGAAATACATTCAAAACCAAAATCTCGTAAAATTTATAATTGCGTAGCCTTAGGATCATTTTTTTAAAATACTTCCCCATTTTATCTTATAAAATCTTTTTGCCGCGAAATTTTAAGCTAGAAATTAATTAAAATATACTTTTATGGAGTTCTACATAAGCTAAGATACGGCTCCTATGTTTTACTATTACAAAGAAAAATAATGTATGTTGCTCACAAAAATAACTATTTAATAATCATAAGAGAATAACTAATAGAAATTGAAATAATTATAACTAAATTATAAGTATTAATGAGATAATAGTGTTACTAATTTTGTTATAATTTAAGCATAAGTAATTATAGATATTATCTGATGTGATGGAAAGTCTGTGTATAATTATTAAAATCAAAATATTTTTTAAAAAGACTATTCAGAGTCATTTATTTAGTTCTAATGTAATGTATCTCTTTTTCGAAGATAATGTATCCCTTGTAAAGAAGAGAAAATCTATTAAATACACTCATTGTCATAAAAATTTGCCCACCAAGAAGTAAAAGTGAGAGTGTAACAAAACTTGGCCTGTGGTACGCGTCAGGCAGATATGTAAATGATTAAAATATGCAGCCGGATTGCACATTGTATAATGCCACCACAGAGGGGGTTAAAATTCGTTCTCCTTGGATTGTAAAATAGGTAACCAGAACTTGTTTCCGTGTGTTGAATCTGCTGCAGAGGGACGATTTTTAACTAAAGATGCCATTACACCGCGATCGGAGACAATAGAAGCCTGTCAGAGCGCGAAAGAGGAGAATTATCTGGATGATGGAAACCGAGTGGTCAGCATGGCGAGTATCTCACTACCTAGACAGTTCCGACTATTAATATAAGGTGATGTTGGGACCAGTGGTCAACAGAGAGGTCTGCTATACGATGACCAAGCTCAGGGCGCCCTCGACAGGACAATGGTCAAGACGATCATCATATCATACGATACGCACGCAAAGTGCCAACTGTCTCATTGTCCACCACCCATGTACAGGCAGTACCTTCACTACGGATTTCTGCATCAGTCCGCACCATCTCATAGTCCCTGGCTGATGGGCAATTGCTAACGTGGCACCCATAACGTGTACAGCCATTGACGCAAACTCTTCTTCACCTCTGTTTGAAGTGATATCACGCTAATAAGCATTAGAGAGTCTGTAACCTAATGGAATCAGGTCGTCTTCAGCAATGACTCCAGATTCACTTTGGACAACGATGACGATTGTGTACTTGTGTGGAAGTCTTGTTCAGAAGTCTACATCCGGTCTTCATTGTACAGTGGCACACGACTCGCATGTCTAGTGTGATGGCACAGGGAGCCATCGCACACGACACGTGTTCACCCACAACATTAATCCATGGCATCGTGATAGTCCAGAGGTATGTTTGTGACATCCTTCAGCCACATGTGTTGGCACTCATGGCAGGGCTCCCAAGAGTCATGTTTTAATTGGGAATTTTTCCCCCACTCCCAGGTTTTTCAGGATTTCCCCCCTTTTCCACCTTTTGCTGGCCCATTCGACCCCCGTTTTTAAGACGGGCAATTTAATTTTTGAATGTTAAATTTGGACCTCAGTTTGATGATTAGAGGTGCGTTTCGCTTTGGGGATCAAGAAGTAGCAGGAGATCCCAAGGGACTTATATGCCTCAATTTTCAATCGTATCACTTCATGCTACAGGTGGTCCAACTGGGTTGTAAGACCTCAATTCAGCTGTAATTGTTTCTACGATAAATGAACATTTTGAAATGATTTTGTAATCACACCTACGTTGTACTTATGTATGAAATATTTCATTTTATTTTGACTACTTTTTTGGGAGCAAATTTTTTTACCCTAAATTTATTTCAAATGTATTTTAAAAGGGAAATGGATAAAAAATTTAAAGGGAAATTAATTACTGAAAAAATATTGAACTATTATGTGATTCACTTCTAAATTTTTTTAAATTTATCGTTTCATTTCAAATTGTTACATTTTTCATTTTTTTTAAGGGTTGAATAGAGAAAATTTCCCTTTCAAAATTTGCATTTATAAAGTTTGAGAGGACAATAAGTAATTATTTTTATGTATAACTTGATTATTTTTTAAAAACGCGACCCCGCGCGGGGTTTTTTTACCCCCACCCACAAGAAAATCCCCCAAAATTCTAAAAGAATGCGCAGAACCACAATTTTTTGTTGGGCTGCCCCATTTTAGGTCATTAACCTTCAGGTCTGATGGAATCCTTTTTTTCTCGAATGATTGGAATGTAAACCTTCAAAATTTATCGGGGCTGAGAACCCCCGCGAGAAGTTGACATATGTATACAGTCTGCAAGAATGTTTGAAAATGATTAAAATATTTTTTTTCTACTTTCTACAATCAGTATCTCATTAAATATAAAGTAATTTATTACTGGTAAAACTTTTTAAAACGGTTTAAAAAAAAATATAAAATTATGTGTTTTAAAATAAAAATTTTGCATGTTTATTTTAAAATTAATGTTAGTCTCATTTGTATGTAATAAATTTAAAAATTTTTATTTTTATAAAAAACATTTTGTATTTTTTTGTATCAAAATCTTAATTTTAGTAAAATACATGTTACAATTTTGGGGTTTTTCTCCCCCCGCAGTAACGACGGTAGCAAAACAGGCGCAGGACCGCGGGTTAATAATATTTTCCCAGATAATGGTGGCCATTATAGATGGGTAGAGTCTAATTATTATAGATATTTTGAAATTATATTACTAGTTAAACCGGAAAAAAATATATGCAACAAAAATACATATGGTATTTTTTTAACTCTATAAAATTTTTTTTTCTTTTGTCTAATGTTAGAGGATAAAAACTGAAAAAATAAAAGATGAAAAAAATTGGATTTCTAAATGAAAAGAGTCTTGACTGATTCACTACACCTTGCGCGAATTCCATTTTCTGTGCCTTTTGATATTGGAACCTTCATTTCAAGCAAGAATAAATCAATTTTTACAAAAGAAAGGAGAAAAAGAAAAAAAATTGAGAAAAGAATAGAAATAACCATCTTCTTTTCCCATAATTTTTTTTTTGTTCATTTATTAAAAAAAAGGAGCTTATTCTTTTTCGATTTTTTTTTAAATGCCCAAAGTCATTTTCGGGCCTAAATTTTTTTTTTTAATAGCTATTTTTGTGTTCTCTTGTGAGCGTTTAATTTTCCTTAAAATTCTCTTTTAGTGATTGTATATCGGAGATTAAAAACTTTTGAAATGACACACTGGTTCATTAAAGCCCAAAATTAATTAGTTTTTTTTAAATTTTTTTTTTTTTATTCTCTGTTTTTTCAAAAATCAAAAAATGCATATGTTAATCGTGGATGTTTTCAGGATCGATAATAATGGTCGATTTAGTTTTTGTAGAATAGCTCTGTTAACTTTTTTGAAAAGAATCACTTTAATATCTACTTTTTCTTATATAATATATACAGTCAACTCTAATAAGAACCTTATATTGCGAATTTTTCTTTTGCGAATTTTTTTGGGAAACCCTTTAACATTCCGATTTCTTCTAAAATAACCCTCTATAACAACTTTTCTTTTAAATCTTTTTTTTTTCCCTCTTTTTTAAATTTTTTTGAAAAAAAAGTTTACCCCTTTAAAAATTTTTGGGGGTTAAATCTTGAACTGGTTTTTAAATCCAACTCGTCGAAGCAATAGTTTTGTGGGTTTCTAAGAATGCAACCTTTTAAACCCCATTGCCCAGTTACTAGAAACATCCTCGTATTCTTTCACCCCCCATGGGTTGTCCCCCCGGGGGTTCTTTATTAAAAATTTTTAGTTTAATGTTACTTTATGCTTTAAAATTTAAAAATTTTAAAATTCATTAATTTTGTATAAATTTTTTCTTAATATTGAAAATAAGTGAATTCTTTTTAATTTTTTTTCTTTTTTCCTTGAAATATTTTTTATGGGAAAATATATTAAAAATAATATTAATTTAAAAAAGGTTGAAAAATTTTTTAATATGATTTTTTTGAATTTAAAAATTGTTTTTTGTGGGTTTTTAAAGAAAACTGATAACCTCTATATAAGAATTTCCAAAAAAAATTTTTTGGGTTTAGCTACTTTTATTAGGTTTGAGAAAACCGGAATAAAAACCAGAAAACCAGAAAACAAAAAATAAATTTAAACAAAATTATTTTTTTTGAATACTTTACCCAAAAAAAAATTAATGTTAAAATTTTTAAAAAGATTGAAAAAAAATATACAAACCCCTTTCAATAAAGTTTGATAGTCCCGTAAATTAAAGTAGATGAAAAATTAACGGGTTACCTTACTGCCCTTCGAATATACCCCCCCTAACTATGCACACCACTGAGATCTCTATGCATGTCCTGGAAACACAATAAATCTTTTGAGGATGGAGTTAAAAAAGTCTTGTCAGTTTCGTTGGATGTGAAAATATCGAAAAATCTATTTCCAAAGTGAGTTTGAGCAGTGGAAACCCCGAGGTCCCCTAGTGATCTCCCTTTTCCCAAAGGGGTTTACTTTTTTTGGAAAACCGCGTGTCACGACCCCGGGCCCATGACCTTCTCTATTTTCGACCCCCATCTTGTCATCCAATTTTTTCCTTTTCTTCTTTTTCCCCTCAGACCACAGACCTATGAATGTTTGGGCAGTATAGCCAAAACTGGCTCTTGCGCCATAAAACACCAAACTCAAATCAACTCAACTTGAGCTGTAGGAATTGGAAGAAGTTTTGAGGATTGAGATGGGGCAAGTATAGTGGATGTTCAATTCGCGGCACCCCCTTTAATGTTATGAACTCTTTGATGACATTGGCTGTGTGAGGGCGAGCATTGTCGTGAACAAAAAACCATGAACCTTGTCGTTTGTACTGGGAAGTAGACGTTTCATGAAATGGGTCAAAATTTCAATGAACCTTTCAGCATTCATCATCATTTCCTCAGGTAGAAATTCCTGGTGGATAATACCTTGACTATCACAAAAGGTAATGAACATGCTTTTAAAGCGGGATTTATTCAGGGGTTTTTGGGGGGAATTCAAAGCACTTTCTTAACCAAAATTAAGAAAACACGCCTTTTTAACCCCCAAGACAGTGCGAACTTCAAAAAAATATCGGCATCACATAAATTTCTTTCTGTGTTTTGCCAAACTTAAAACAAAACTTTAAATTGATATTTTGTTCACTCATTTTCCTGTTTTCAGTTAAAAACCAAAGCACTAAACAACCACTTTTTAAAACAAATTTTACAAGGAACACAAATGACGCTCAACTAAACAATTGTGGGGCAGATAGTCAACACCTTCCGCTACGCATGTGCGGCGTTTTGTTTCACCAGCGTTGCCTGATCGGCCATTCTGACTTCATTCACCGAGCTTTATTGTCAGAGGTTGTATATTATTTGAGAAGCTAAATGAAAGCATACAAATTTCCACGCGATAAAAAATTTTTTTTACCTAACATACAAAAAGTATATATAACTTTTAAAAAATGGGGAAGCTGCATTCGTATGCATTTTTTAAAAAAAAATTTAATAATTTTTAAAAGAAAATAAATGATTAACGTTTTTCAAAGAATATAAACATGAGGAAATTTAAATTGTGGCATTGGGATCGAATGCTAGAAAACTAATACTACTGAAGATCTACTGTTTAGAGCAGGAGTGTTAAACTGGCAGCACTCAAAGAGTATTTTTGCGGCAATGTTAATATATTGGCACACAATGATGTATAATAAAATTTTAAAATGTATCCCGAAATTGTGTGTGTGTGGAAAGATAGTAGCATAAAACTGATGTCAAGTGTCAGGATGTACATATACATTTTTGCTTGTCCTTTTTTTATTTGTTTATCATTATAATGTATTATTCGAAATAAACTTACGTTATTAAAAATTTTGGTTTTCTTTGCGGTCCACGTTAAGTTAAACTTTGTTTATTTTGCCGAAGTCAGTCTTTTAATTTACCCTTTGGGGTTTTGAAAGGGGCCAACCGTCCTCTTTTGGGGGGGACAGTACTTTTTTATTCTTCCTTCCCCCGAAAAGTGTCCTCCTACTTGTCCTCCTTTTCAATATTTTAAAACGGATCTGTTAATCTCTGTACTCAGAGATGAACCAAACATGTTTTCAATATGTCAAAGAATGGTTTGAAATAAATAACAGTTTGTTTTTCAATGGTGTTTTTTGACTTCACCGCAAGTAAATAGGGCATATAAAGAAATACTGTGGTGAATTTTTTCGAAAGATACGCCTGATATAAAAATCTATGACAGTTGCTTGATTGAAGAAATTAGAAGACTGAATGTATATATTTAAATCCTCTCTCTTATAAACTAGAACAATGGGAAAATCAACATGCTGAAATTGATAAAAGATGGGTGGAAATACTTCATCATTTCAAAAATGAACACATTCTAATTGGAAAATTTAGTCATTCTTGTTGAATTTACTTTAAGCAGCTATGGAATTAATGCCGCAGTTGAGATAGTTTTTTCAATTGATAATGATTTTTGAATTAGTGAGAAATCAAGATAGAATTTTTACATTTTAGCTACAGTACTTGCCGTAAAATTCAGAATGAAGGATATTTTTTGCGCCGTAATTTTCGATTGATAAGAAAATGATACATTGACAAAAAATCCATTCAAAGGAAAAATACTCGTTTAAGTAAAAAATTAAAAGGAATGCAAGCGTAATTAGCGTAGTTTTGTTTGAATTAATAAAAAGCTTCATACACACACACACATTTATATTTTATTATTATTGTTGTTTTTTTTTACATTTTTCGTTCTTCTTTTCTTTATAAAAAATCTCGCAACCTTAGTTCAGAGGTTTTGAATCACATTAAATCTGTCCAAACTCAAAGTCTCCAGTTGGCGTAGTGGAGAAGCTCAGATAGGAGATTTTTTTGTCACGTGTAGTCCTCGTCACGTGACCGTGATTTGAAAGTGTTGTCCACGTGTTGCTTAATAGTGTTACGTAAATTAAAATCAAATGAAATATGGGCTTTTATGTAACAAAAATGCCTTCCTTCCTCAGTGGCTCAACAAACTAGGGTGGGCCTTCGCCTTCTCAAGAAGCCTTTTCCAGGCCAGTCTTCTTTCTGCTAGTGTTCTTCAATTCTTAGTGCTCAAAACTAGGAGATCTTTTCTAGGCCATCAATCGAACTAAGATTTAGCCTGCCCTTCCTTCATGTGTCAATTGGTTGGGCATTTAAGGCATTTTTAGAGGTGCGGTCTTCGTCCATTCTGACAACGTGACCTGAGAATTTAATTCCTTGTATAATGATGAAGTCAAGAATGCCAGATTCTTTATATGACTGATAGAGCTCGAAATTTGATCTTCTTTGATACGTTCTTATTTCCTGAATTGCTCCAAAAACAAATCTTAAAACTATCCTTTCGTAGATACTTATTATGTTCTCTGTTTGAGACATGCACCAAGTTTCACATGCATAAGTAAATGCTGATCTTAAAAGATATTTATACAATAGAACCTTTTTTTTTTCTTTTGATTAAATTCTATTTCATATATTTTCATTTTCCATTCAGACACCTATTAACTAAACTCAATGGCGCAACACTTGAGGTGCCAAAAGGACTGTCCCAACTCAGTATAAAAATGCTAAACTAATTTAACAAAATTTCCGTATATATATAACCTGATACTCCCTGACATATTATCTATCGTTATTATGTAAAAAAGAAAATAATGTATGTATATTCTTAACATTCAGAAAAAGCATATTGATCCAAAGACAGTATTAAAAAAATTATTACTTTTTTTCAATGTATAAAAGAAACACTAATTTCCTTTTTTTTTTTTCAAAATGTATTTATTTTTTGCAAAAGGCAGATTTATCAAACTACATAATAATATTATGTAGTTGTTTTCCTCGATTAATTTAACAAGCCTAAAGATAAAATGTTACAAGTGACGAATTTACAGTCATACTTACTGTTACCGAAATTGAAAGAAATATAATTAATAAGAACAAAATTAACATTATTTCAAAATGTTTGATTTAGTATTAGCGTTACAGAATTTGTAAGTTATTTTGGAGATGCTTTTGATATAAGTTCCAAACACAAAACAGTACAACTGGTAGGACCTTAAATCATTTTATTTCACTTGTCTAATAAATCACAAAATCTAGCGATATTCTTCAGACTAAGCGTTTTGCTTCTATTTAAGGTGGAAAATTAAAATAAAATATTTTAAATTGATTTTTTGGCAATTCTAATAGCTATTTGATGTATAAAAATACTATTTCAAGCAGGCATTTATAGTTTATCATCAAACTGAATAACCCGTTCCAGAAAATATATACAATGTAAATTTATCATAGCCATACGTTGTATTTCACTTTTCAAAATGCATTATTATTATTTATACAATGTTGGAGAATGGGGTATATAAATCAAAATATAAAACACAAGAATCAAATGTTCAATTTCAATGGAAATAAAACGCAATCTATATAGATCAGAGCGCATTACCATATCATAGAATAAATCGGCCAGTTCTCGAAGAGAATTGGAAATAAATCGTGTATTGTACGTAAATTATTTCTAGTATTCAATGAATATTTATAAAGTCCTTTTATGTTAAGTTTTATTATTAAAATGTATCAATGTTTTTTGAAAATACACACACATTTTTATTTGCCTTCAATGATAACGAGAGATCGTTGAGTACTTACGACTATCTATTATGCAAAACGAACTCAGTATTGAATTATAATTTTTTTAATATAAAACTTATTTATCGTTGCATATTAAAAATATTTAATTCATAGGCATCTCTTCTTTATACTTTCTGTTTCAAATAAGCGCTTAGAACAAAAAAATCAGAAATAATGCCAACAAAATTTACTAAAATTAAGAAAATGATATGGTTGGCAGTAAAAAAATGCACTATAAATACGTGTTTTTACCATTTCCATTGAGACAAACAGAGATGATACAGACTATAAATATCTATTCATTATTCTCAGCTGATAATCAGCAAAAATTAAAAATAATACTTAGAACTTGCTTTGAAATCCAAAAGCAAAAAAATATTCAAACATTTCTTGGTATATTTAAAAAGAATAGCACTCTTTCATTCATATATATTGATATATTCATTGCCAATTTATGTAGAAAATTGTGAATTCTTTCTATAGATGATTATAGTATATGTATGAACTTTCTATTTATTACATTAAAAACCCTCGAGTATACCTTATCAAAAGTGATTTTAATATTTTTGTTTCTACTTAATTTTTCTCTATGAAAAGAAATATATGTGATCTTCTTTTTTATCTGAAATATTATGATAAAAAGCAATGTGTAGTCTCCAGTGTATACTTTGTTGTATAATATTTATCGAAATGGTATTGTATGTTAATGTACTTTTAAAAGGTTTGACAAAAACTATTAAGTGTAAAATACAACTTTTGAAAGCAACAGAATAAAATTCTGAGAAATCACTAAACGCCCATTGTTCTTGGTTTTGCTGGTATTTTTTTACGCATTCAAATCTTATAAAACAAAGATATAAAAGATTGTTAAAACATTATTTGTAGTTAATGTGTCTTCATTATGTATTTAGCTCTATTTTTTGCAATTATTGCTCTGAGAGTACACATATGACTTGCGACAAGCATTTTATTGCTTTTGGAGTATTGGTGCTTTATATATTGTTTTAATTTTATTCATGAGCACCATAAGAATTGTTTGCCGTTTACTGTTGAAAAAACTGAATCTATCATTACTTTTTGAAAATGCGATATTTCTTTCGAGATTTGTGCAAGTACCCCGTGGCTGACCAGCCGGAAATGAGAAAGCGACACTGCAGTAACGGTGCTTTCAATGCGAGTACCGATCCAGCAAATCTTCGAAAACGGACTTTGTTCGGGCGTGACCATGACGGCGTTTTGGCGATTTCCAACCGAGGAGGAAGCTACTGTACGTATTGGAAAATCATGTAGGAACACCTCTGTGAAAGTACCGGGTATTTTGAATGTTTTTATAAACCTATATACCATGCTGTTAGACATCTCTCTGTTCAGGAACATCTACATTACTGCATGTCATTGCTGTGAGATCTCTTCTGAAATACCGCAACCAACATCTTTCACCCAAAGATGGAGATGCATGATTTTTCTTCCTCTGCCAAATTTCCTTTTAAATGAATCTGCATCTTCGAATTCAGGAAACATAGTTTGCAGACTTCTTACATATATCTAATTAGAGCCTTTAACTACATCCATTAATGTTCCGGAACGTCTTCGAAGAAATTGATGTAAAGTCACATTTTTTGTAAAACATTTTCACACATAATCAATTTATCATTGTAAATAGCTATCGTTCTGCAAAAAATAGTTTGCTAAGTAGATACCATTAGTAAAACAAACTTCCAGAAGTAATATAGCACAGTTATTTTCACTTAAATGCAATGTTTTGGGTTCACAGCAGAAATGAGTCAGTTATACTAAAATTGTTATGCCTAAGTGTTTCGTTACACAGAATTTGCTTATCTGCTCATAAAAAAAAAATTCCTTCGATTTTTGAACTTTGTATAGAGCAGACACCCTGAAACGATGATTTAAAGAAAAGGTCTAAAAACATATGAAATTGCTAATTTTTGAGAATGAATCAGATAGTAGTTATTAAAAAGACTCTGAGAAGAAAGTACAGATGAAATTAATAGTAGTCCAGCTTGGTACGGTTATATGTCGCTTGGGATGAGGCTACATAATGAATACCACATAATGAAATGTTTCTGGCGAATTTGTGACTCTCGAAAATGTTTTACTTTTGATAAGCAGTGGACCAACAAGCTTCGGAAACACAACGTAAATGTGTCGATTTTATGATATAAAGTGTAAATAAAACCATGATAATTACATGAATAATATTAAAAATCTTAAAATTAAACCCTACTGTGAACAATAGTCTTTGCAGTTGCCAGTTATTATAATTATTTTTAATAGCCATTTTATATCGTGGTGTCGAAACGACACCGGTGGAAGGCCCCAACCCGCGGCCGCTCGCGCCAGTATTTTCTACCGTCGTTACTCGCGGGGTGGTAAGAGAACACCCAAACTGTAACGCGATGTATTTAAATATGGGGTACCTAAGCCAATTATGATATATGTTATGAAGTACAAAATGTTTTTTGTATTATACAAACAAATTGTTAAATTTATTGCATTCAAATGAAGACTAGAATTAATTTAAACTAAACCTACAAATTTTCATTTTTAATTACAATTTTATATTTTCATAAACCACAAATAAACATATATACCGATATTAAATATACTTTTACAATTAATGATAAGAGATAGTAAAATGAAAAATAATATTTTAATCATTTTCAAACATTCAGAGCAGACTGTATTCATATGCTTTAACACATATTTTTCTTATTGAAGACAAAAAAATAATTTTTGCATCTTTTGCAAATGGACAAACAGTGCAAAGCCCTTTTTTGGTAAATTAATGCCACACCGACCCATATTCATGTCAGTAAAGCTTCTTTTGGTACTATTGTTGTTGTTAGGTTTGGAGATCGATCTCATATCACTGTGGCTAAACAAGATCGTTCTAATCTCGCTGTGTATTGAATGTACATCTCATTTATTTTTCAGGAAGAACCGAATGATAGACAAATGAAGCATTAATTCCTGCAGTAATAGTAAGATGATAAAATATTCGCAATGGCCAAGGTACATATTCGCGATACATCATATATACTGCATTCCATCAGTATTATTATAAACTATTTTACAATTTCAAGTTTCATCCCTCAACTTTACAGTTTACGAAAATTACGCGATCATCGAATTGTTCAGTTCATCTTGACAATCTGTTGATACGGTATCTAATGAACTACAGTCTTATTATTTCTCCTTTTCCCATGGGTTTTGTCAAATTTTCGGAAAATGTTTGGTACGCTAAAAAATTACATATTTTAATTATTTATAAATTATATTATTTTATACCACATTTATTGATTTCAAATAAAAATATTCGTATATTAATATATATATTTGATAAAATGTAAGGTCAAACGTAACACCGTAGTGTTTCAGTACAAAACATAACTCAATCACTCGCGGGGTGTTCTCAGCACCCCAATAAATTTTTGAAGGTCATAACGTCCAACCGTCCTAGCAGAGATTGATTACATAAGGCCTGAAGGTTCAATGACCTAAAATGGGCGACACTACAGGAAAAATCGTGGCTCTGCGCATTCTTTTTAGAGGTGTAGGAGGAAGCTTTTCTTGTTGCTGGGGTGTAGAAGCACCCACTGAAGTGATCGCGAGTTAAAGGTAAAGAGAAATCCCCAAACGTTCTGGTGTTAAAAGTGTTATAAAAACCAACCTATTTTTAAATATTAGAACTAGGCATTTTGAGGCCCCATTGTCATGTTTTTGTTGTTGTTGAATATGAATTCGCTACGAACAGGCTTTCGAGCGACTCTGAGATGGGGAAGTGTTTGGAAAGCAAAACCAATAATAAAATTCCTTTTTTGAACAAATATACTTACAGGCCCTCAAATTTTCAAAAACATTTGTCTTCTATTGAGTGAATATCTCTAAAAATGGTGTTTGACAAATGGATTTCCGAGAGAGGTGCTGCAGGGGTGTAGTAAAAAATATATATTTCTATTTTAGAATTCAAGTTTTGTAAACTTTTAAATCGAGCGAGAACGATTAAGAATATTTTTCGAAGTACAATCGAAAAATTATTGCTAGAACTCGAATGAAAAGCAATGGCCTGGAAAGAATATGGTATTGTCATAAAATTCCCAGCGAAAACAGCTGGTATGCTTAGTGCATTATGAAATGCTTAGGTAATTACATGGTTGCAAAATAAAACTAAATATGCATTATGTCACATATTACAGAAATAAATTATATTGAAACCTGTAATTCAGATTTAAACTAAAACTATTATAATGGACAGCTTTTGTATTAATATGTATATTTATAACAAGCCTCTCAATTTTACATTATATTTTATTAAAATATAACATTATGGGACATTATTGATTGCACCAACACAGTGGTGCATCAAATGATGATAAATATAGTTATATTTTAATCAGCATTAATCTAACTCATCATCATAATTAATCTTTCAACGTGAGATATACCACATATGTTTTAGTATACATTGTTCATAATTGATCAAAGATATTGTGCCGTATTTTTAAATTACGATGCAAGGTATCCGACTACGTTCAGTACCGTGATTTACAAAGCATAAATGGATAATATTTATGATATTTAGTGTCCTTAGATTATGAAATGCATATAACACTCACTGTTTTTAGAGGTAGCCATTACAATAAAAAATTATTTAGTACAAAATATTCTGACAAAAATGAACATGAAAGGACACATTTTCCAAATGTTGCTCGCACGTAAAAAATGCTTATTATAATATATTTTTGCCTGTACATGGCTCGAACCTTACTCGTATAGAGACTTTCAACTAAATTTTTAAACATATGGTGACTTAGAAGTGGAGTTTATCCATGTTTTTACAACAGAGGAAAAGAGACATGAAAAATGCCCGATCATTGTTCAAATGGTTGTAAACTTCTGAAAATAATATGAATTTTTCAAAAACTCATATCAGTTGAGCCACTGGCCTATGCAGGAAGCTGTACTCCCCGAGCAAAATATTTTCTATCGAAAAATTTTCACAAAGAAGAACATTTTAATTATTCTAAGTTGCTTTTGCCAAAATATTGTATTTAATAATTCTTTCGCACCAAACTGTCGTAAAAATTTTATACATGTGATATAATCCAACTGACACTAAATATCGTAGAAATTATCCATTTATCACCGCACACCAAAACAATGATTTCCGACAACCAGTTAATCTATAAACACTAATATTGTTTTATTCTTAATAATTGTATTATATAAGAAGCATTGTCATATATAAATCTTATTATATATATTTTTTGAACACCGGCAAATAGAAAAAAACATCCCAGAAACACTCATCGGTAATTTAAATCTACATCAAAATAATCCCTTTTAAATAAAGAATACTTCGCACATCGGAAGAATAAAAAACTGTTTCGTAATAAATTATCAATTAAGACAATTTATCGTTATTTTCTCAACAACAAAATTTATCGAAATCCTAGAACAAATGTTGATTTGTTCGATCAATAAATTACTTCAAAAGGCTTTTAAAATCACAAAAGAAAAGAATCAAATACTAATTTGTATCTAAGAAGCTTAAATACTGTGTATCAGTGTAATATGAGCTTCTAATGCACGAACTCTTGGGCGAGCTTCGTTTCTTTTAATTCAACATTTCGTGGTAAAAGAACAAAAAGCTCTGAACAGAGAAGAAAGTATTCAGTGACGGCTTTCAAAACTCGAAAATCCTTTTTCATTAAAAATCTAAAAGGGAATAATTTTGAGGGTTATAATCTTCTCGAAAATGAATAGAGATATTATTTCTTTAGGATCTTCTTGAAAGAAACTTTCCGAATTTCCTTTAATTTTTGTTTCCTCTTTTGCTGTGTTAAGCACCATCAAAAACCGACTTACGGGGTAAATTTGCATTTTTTTTTTGTTGAACTTTTTACAATTTTTATTAATTGAATTTCTGTTACGAGGGCAGGGGAGTATCCATTGTTCTTTAAATCGAGTTTTCCCAAGGAATATAAATAGAGAAGATTGGAAAAGGAAAAGTTCAATCTTTTCATGTATGAAATTTTTTGCTGATTTTGTACCTCTTCTAGAATTTTTTTTCTCTGGTTAGTTGGGATGTGAAAGTAAGGTAATCTAATAAAATAACTAAAAAACACACTTCGTTAAATTTACAGATGCTAAATATATTTAAAATATGAAGTGTTAAATGTACCAAAATATTTTGAATACGAAAAGAAAAGGCAGAAATACTAAAAATAACCAACTATATAAGAAGCCAATACTAAATACACTGCTATTACTGATTTTACTGCAGCGTACCAAAAGCACGGAAAGGTTATACGATATTAAATATATTATTAAAATACTGAGAAAGTATAAGCTATAGTGAATGATAAATATACTAAAATGATAAATGTTCGAATAGTAAATCAGTACTAAGTGGCAGCATATTCAATGGATGAACTGTAAATACCAAATACTAAATTCTAAAGACTTTTAAACATATTTAACTGGTAAATATATACTATGTAATTTAAATTACAATGAATATCGAATGTGTTAAATATTTGAAGATTTTACTAACTCTCATTAAAAATAAATAAATATTTCTTTTTAAATAATGTTGAATTATTCAAATACTATGAATACATTAAAACAATGGAATCATGGATATATACTAAGACTGCTGGTATATTGGCCGAAATACTAAAATAATACATTCATAAAATATATTGAAAATATTATACATTTTTACGCTTGTAAAATAATAAATCAATATTTTTAAGCAATGTCTGTTGACTATTTCTGTTTCTAAATATATTAGTTTTTGCTTAACACATACCTATAACTACTATGTCATTAGCCAATTCAATGATTCTGCTCTTATAAATCCATTTTATTTATTTTGTTTTCCTTAAATATTACAATAATGTAAAATCTACACTTCAAAAACGATGATCTCTATTGTTTCAGTAATAGTATTGATTGATACAATAATGCGTACGTAGATACAATTGTGATGTCACTATTATAATGCGTTTTATTTAAATCCAATAATGTTATACGTGTGAAAATAATTCTATTATATTGTCATGTAATGTAACGGTATTGTTTAATTTGTCTTGTGTGTGTGTGATAATCACAACATACTATCTAATACTCTTAGAACAATAGCGCTATTGAAAACTGAAATTTTTATTAATCAATTAAAAATATCTTACATATAAAAGTTTTTTTTCTTTCTTTTCTAATTGGGCTGCACATTGAGGTATTTTAACGCTTTGCAGACATAGTACACATTCCCAGGAGCTGGTATCACTTTTCTTAGCGTGACACCGCTATAAGGCGATACCAATTGCCGCAAGTTTTCTTAAATATTTTATTAAATAGTTTAATTAAATCCATGTATGAGCCAGGGTGTCAAATAAGGCCTGCGGGTCTCATGCAGCCCACAACAGGCTTTATTTTGCAGCCCATGTATATTGGCACTGTGTGCTATAATAAAATCAGAAGCATTTTTTTTTTTCTCTAAATAAGAAAGATAGTATTAGCAGAGAAAGTGTCAAGGAGTGTTAGGATGTTATCTTCAAGTGTGTGTGTGTGTGTTTTCTTGTTCTTTTTATTTATGTTTATTATAATGTAGCGTATTCGGAAATAAACTTACGTTTCTATGGGCTCAATGATTTTTTACGACCAGCCTAAGTTAAACCTTGTTTGTTTGGTCTAAGTAGTCTTTGAATTTAACAATCAGATGTTGTAGGCACTCTTCAAAATCATTTTCTTCGAATCATGAATATTAGTTTGGTTGAGTTGAGATTAAATACATTGAAACATATTGAAATGATCAAATTTAGTGTTATTAAATTTTTTTTCTGTTATGAGGAGTTCCCGCAATAATCAAAATTGATGTCAGGAAGCATATTGCAAATGCAAATAAAGTCTTGCACGTCGTGGAAAAACACTATCAGAAAACTTGAAAAGAACAGAACAAGCAAACTTGGTTGAGCACTTAATTTACCTGAGTTTTCACTGTGTTAAATAATCAAAAAAATATGATTCATTTCATCAGTTTCATAGCACATTGTTGATAATAACAGAGATTGATACAAATTTTGGAACACTATATAGGTTACTGTAATAACACAACTATAACTCGTGTTTCATCTTAGTATCATGAATCCCAACTGTGCAATGTAAATGGGGTCAGGTGCTTGATGACATTTTCTTATAAAAATACTTGAATAATATTTAGTGTGAGAAAGAAAAACTTTGTAAAAATGTCACTGCAAACTTACATTTACCGGTAATTACCTTACAATAGTACACTATTGTACTGTAGGCTCTAGGACTAAAATTATCCTTATTTGAATAAAATAAAATATATATTATCAATTAACAACTTTATAATTTGTGCAAATTCTGAAAAAATTTGAAAAAAATTTAAAGGTTTATTTTATGTGTATTATTTCTGATACATAAGAATTGAAAAAAAAGCGTTTACTCACTCATGTATCTTTCTCTATAAATATAGCTAATTTGTATTCTTAATTTTTAACTCAAATATTTTGAGTTACCAATGTGTTTTATCAGATATTTAAAGCATGGTACTAAATTTAGTTCCCCAAACATTTCGTTCATTATGACCAGTCTCTTTCGTAACTTAAATATCTTAAAACATTAATTTTACTGGAAAGTCTTTTCGAAACAATTATAAACAATAACGGAACAATGTAAGAGCAAGTTTATGACGATATAACATAGGAATTAACACAGTGTAAAACAAGAACGAAAACAAGAACAAAGAAAGATACATATTTGAACTAAATGGACACGTTATTGAAAAAAGATTGGTGTCCAGCTTTTTTTCATATAAGAATAATTTTATAAGATTCTTTTTAATGAAAATAATGTGTGTGATACTTTTTGTATGAACAGATATAAGCCTATTTTTGTAAACATTTGTTGCTTTCTTAAATACCGTTGTTATGTTGTTTAATATATGTTATTTATTTTGATTGTTAGAATAAAAATTTTGAAACTATAATTAGCTTAAATGTAGCTTCGTATGCTGAAGCTGTGCATTACAAATTACGTAAGCATATGTATGTTTAGTATTTACATTTTTTACCCTAATCATGGTATACTCACCAAGGGGATTATTGAAGTAAGTTTTGACCGAAAGTTGTTGTTTACTTAGTGATTGGTAATTCCTGCACTGAAAAGAAAAAACATTCTACGGATCGTGCTTAATTGTGTCAATTCGTCGAGAAATTAATCAAACTAATTTTAACTACGATACAAACAGCATACAAACACCAACGGGCACTCTAAGAGTGAGACCAACCTAGAAGAAGGGTGCGGCATATATTGAAAAGTCGAAAACAAAATATTATTTCAAAAAATTGTTAATTCTTTAAAATACAAAACGAACAAAAACATTCTGTCATAATGAATATATATATATATATATATATATATATATTTACACTGATATAATACACTTATATAAATGTATCTGTACTGCAAACTTACGCACACAATACTAAGTACTTACAATACTACTTAACAATACTAAGTTAAAAACAACTTTAATAGTTACCAGTGACGCACCGGTTGGTCATATAAAAATTATAATGCAAAATTAACATAACTGGATAATTTGTGTACGTATAATCAATCATAACTGCGAACTAAGGTACACGATTCACTCCTCAATGCCACCATTTTGCACGTATACACGCACATATGTGGTGTATATTTGAGGAGGAGAAAAAGGAAAGAAAAATAAAAAAAAAAAAATCTCCTCCAGTGTGTGCGTGTGAGAAATAAGTAAATCATACTCAAACAATATTGAAGATCATTTTGATACAGTCCAAAGTCTTTGGAATTAATTTTTATGGATAGTAGTGAACATATTTCGGAAAAGACGTAATAACATACGTACGGGGCAATTTACGCACTGGCTGTGCGAACATTTATATATACGCGGGATTGTGAGGTTAATAATAAACTGTTGTAACGCAGCGTCAAAAACATATGTGATATCGAATTCAATACATTGTTATTGTATGGAGGGCGCGATGAAAATTGTGATTGAATATTGGGTTCAAGTATTGAGAAAGTTTGAGAAGCACTGCGATAGGGGCGCAATTCAAAGTCAATTTTCAATAATATTTAACAATCCTTTTCCTTTCAACAGCAATGTTTTCAAAGGTTTCCTGTTTATTTATCATCCTCTCATCAAGTGATGTTGTTAACTTATCAATTCGTTGGTGATTTACCGTAAAATCCGGCGTATAAACACACGCACGCAACGCAAAAATAAGAATGAAATTTACGGATGCGCGTTATACGCTGGCTATAAGAATGATAGCTTTAAAAAGTAACAAAGTATGAGAATAAGAAAAACATGCTTCTACGTAAATCGAAATACGGTTTATTTAAAGAAATGACACACATTCACTTATTGGCCTTCAAAGATTGCGGTTCTGAGTATACTAATTTTCTAAAGCTTGGAATAATACCTCCCAGGAGTAAATGACACAAAACATGAAGCATTGCGTATATATACATTTCAGGTTTTTCGTAAAAAGGAGATGCACGTTATACGAATAATATTCCTAGAAACTATATATATATATATATATATATATATATAACTATATATATATATAACTCTATATATATATATATATATATGTAACTAGTATAAGTGCGTGTTCTACGATGGTGTGCGTTATACGTCGGAATTTACAGTAATAACATTTCGCTGAACACTTTCTGTATTATCTTTTTTTAGTTGTACTATTAGCGAGAATATAACATACATACTTTTTGTGCTTTTTTATACCTCTGCTGATAATCACAACAAATTATGAAAAATTCGAATGTTAAGTGTTGTACATCAGCAAACTTTTATCTTAATTTGAGACGGATAAACTTTGACATGAAAACTACTAAGTATGTCCCAAAAGAATGTTTACTTATATATTTTCATACTTTTATGTAACTAATTTTAAAAATATCAACATTTCTCATATCATGTCTTTAATATATATATATATTAAGTTACAAATATCGTGCACAATTCTAAGAACTTTCAAATGTTGCTCTATTAACGAATACTGATTTTTGTGTGTTCATACATACAGTAGTTATAAATTTTAAATATCAGTAACTTGTTTTCCTTCGAAGTAGGTACTACATAACTATTAAAAATAAACATTAAGGGTATTGTTTAATTTATTTCTTGCAGTAAAACTTATATTTGTTGGCTGTGAAAAGCAACACGTTTAATTTCTCGAAAAGAATAATATATTATTTCTCATTACCAAAACAGAAATGTCACGTATAATCTATGAACGTTTTTATTTTAATTGCAGTAGGAATTTTATAAAGCACACTGATTGTTATGCTGTTTAGGCGGCGTGAAATGAAAAATAAAACCAGATTTCTTCATGTTAGTAATATTTATCGTTTGCAACATTAAAAAGATTTTGAAACATTCTGGAGTTAGGTAGATATAAATTACATGGCGAATATGAAAAAGGAAAATAAATATTTGTTTTTATCAAAACTATAACCTCTATTTAAAATATATAGCTACGCAGTTGTACATGTTTACCGTTTCTACGGATATTTATTTAATTTCTTAGATATACACTACATTTCATAACGTGAGTTATTGAAATTGTTTAAACTGATTAAAATGTTCTTCAATTTTAAAGTGTCCAAATTCTTTTTTCTTCTTCTTTCTAAGTTATATTCATCTTAATTCTTCTTTTCTTTTCTTTATAAGCTATATTAATCTATAAATTCTTCTTTTCTTTTCTTTATAAGTTCTATTCCTCTAAATTCTTCTTTTCTTCTTTCTAAGTTATATTCCTCTAAATTCTTATTTTCTTCGTTCTAAGTTATATATTTTTCTAGATTCTTTTCTTCTTTCTAAGTTATATTCCTCTAAATTCTTATTTTCTTCGTTCTAAGTTATATATTTTTCTAGATTCTTTTCTTCTTTCTAAGTTCTATTTTTCTATACTCTTTTTTTCTTCTTTCTATTCCTCTAAATTCTTCTTTTTAAATTCTATTCACCTAAATTATTTTCCTTTTCTTTCCAAGTCCTATTTGCTTCCAATTATTTTTTCTTTTAATATTGACTTTTGAAAACAAAATATATGAAATAAATGAATTTACCACATTCTATAATAAATACAAAACTAAACAATACATAAAACAGAAATCGCAATACAAATTTCATTTGCATAATGAAACTTGGAAATTATTCATAGTTCTTCACACTCAATTTTACAAAATCCTCACCACAACTATATTCCTTAACTTCACAAACTGCACTCCTTATTTGAATGTATTCGTGAGCAATTTACAAGCAAATTTATTCTCCTTTAAATTGCTCTTGAAACCATGACTAGAAGCTCTCCGATGGGTTTAAATGACTCGTTTTCATGAGTAAAGTTGCAACGACCAAGCCCTAATTTATGTTTACCGAGCGATTTATTCTGTTTTCGTATTATCCCCATCTAAAGCTTGTTTACACAGCATTCTCATTGGTTACGACAAGCAGTTTGTATTCCCTTACGTTAACAATCAATGGAGAACAAATCGTACAATCGCATTATTAAAGTCAAGTGCAGCATGAAATTTATAAAAGCTTATGGAAATCTCACCGTTATCGCTAAATGATATCACTAACATTATTTAAATAGAAACACTAACAAAAATGGAAAAATTATATCTATAGTGTATTTTATTTTGGGAAGTTTGAAGGCGAATTTTTTTAATTTAACGGAATTAAATTAAGTCTCATAATAGCTAACTAAACACAATGGTGTCTAAAAATAACGTTACAGGCATAAATTTCCTACTATTTCAAGAAACATACTATTATTTATTTATTTATTTTATATAATTTATATTTTGTATAAAGAGGCAAAAAGCAAGCTTTATATTCTAATTTTGTGAGTTTTGACTGATAAAATGAAATCTTTAATGAGTATAGAATGTCGATGAAAAAAATATACAATACACAGTCTAATAAATATTATTATTTTTTTTAAAAAAGATGATTTATCTAAAGGTGCATTCGAAAAGGCTCAACTCAGGATCATACAAAGAGCAATGAAAAAGTTATTGTCAGGTTTAATTATTCAAAAATATATCCACAGCTAGAAAATTAAAGTCCATTTGTAGCATAGCAATAAATTTAAAATTATTTTACTAACACTGGAGTAGAGATTACCCCCTCTCCGCCTGACAGTGCACCAATCCCCATCGTATAAATTATACAAACTTTTCATACTTATTGGTCAATTTGGAAAACGGTAATTTATATGTATTATGCAGTTATATTTATTTGCCTTTTTTTTGCAAAATTTGTTCATGGCGCCCATTTTTAGTTAAATTCCTCATTAAAACTGCATCGTTGAACGCTTTATTGATAAAGTTCTCGGACTTCAGTAAACCCGTATCTCTTGCAGCATCCTTGAATGCTGAGTATTTACTTTCATTAATTGTTAATAAGCCTTTACATGAGACGACGTCATTCTTCTCACACAACAATTCTAGTCCGGGCAATCGTTGCCATATTCTTCTGCGAGAACTTGTAATAAAATACTATTGCAACAGTATTGGCGATATTACATGAAATGAAGCACATGGTTGCCAATTCAGTGTGTATGCCACAAGAGATATCGGGATTGTCAAATTGGCGAGTTATCTTGAACGTTGGTATTGTTGCGATAGTACGTAATAAATTTGTCACTGCATCATGAAAAACTTCTTTTATAGAAAGATAATTATAAACTAAAATGGAAGTTAATAATTAAGATTAAATCAGTATTCTTAAGTATATTTTTGTTATTGTCTACACTCAAATATTAAAGGTTAAAAATTTTTAAACAAATCGGAACGTAAATGTATATTTTATTACTATCGATAATACATTTTTCTCATTCCTTAAATATAAATCTATCTTAACAATTATTCTAAATATTTGCACATAAAATTTAAAATGGAATTCTTAAAGCGATATCAAGTTGATCTTTTGTTTACAGTTTTCTCAAAGTAATGTTTTTGTTTTTCTTTTATGTAAACATTACTGTAATCTCTAAATGCTTTTGCATGCATAGAATATTACAAAAGCATTTACTTTCTATAGTAATAACTGCATCACAACCTACAATATACGTATCTCAAACGTTTATTTAATTCAGATAACACTTAAAATATTTCCTAAGATACACAGAGCTTACGGATGTTAAATCTACAAATGGTTTTATTTCTTTTGAAAGCTATATTTACTTACGATTTTAGTAACTAGAATTATATCTATTTGTTTGCATTTGTTGTTTTGTCATTATTTTTTGTTTGCACAAAACATATCCTGTTGATAAGCGTTGATATTATATGGTCATGGCGGAGAAAGATCATTTTTTTTTCCAAATTCTAATATTTGTTATTTTTTGCCTCTTAATCTTGAAATCGTTACATGTTAATGAAATTTGTTTTTGGATATTTTTTAAAAAAGAAGGGCGTACAAAATGGTGTTCAAAGTAATATTAAGTAAATATTTCTGTCTTCATAGTTAATTTCTTTCTAATATATCTTCTGTTAAATAATTAATTTACGATAGCTTATATAATTTAATTTATCTTGATTAAGAAGAAAAATTATGCATGGAATTATAATTGTAAGCGATAGGAGGTAAAAAAAAAATATTATATCAATTCAACTGAGATCAAATTTGGTATTTATGTTATTTTGAAACTGCTTTTTGTCACCTTTATATGCAGTTAAGAGTCTCAGGGGTGTTAAATTTCTCTAGAGGGCTGAAAATATAAAGCAATTTTCAAACAGGTATAATTCTTTTAATTTAAATTAAATAATTCTAATCTTTTGCACATTATTTATAAAGGAATCGAGCTACAGAAAAATGTAAAATGTTTAATATATAATCCCAGTTTTAAAAATTATAAGCATACGAAAATAAGGAACATTTCTATAGGAAATATTAATTAAGTTTTATGTTGCGCATGCTATTTTCTAAAATAGTAGCTTTAATTACTAGCTATAAGTTGATTTATAAAGTTAAATGTACCTTTATTACAATGTAGTATTTTTATATTAGTAGAATAATAAATTATATTTTTTTATAAAAAAATAAAAAATTATATTTTCAATTTTTTTTAAATAATTTCAATACTTTTCAAATATTTTGAAATACACAATATATATTATTCTTATGATGTAGACTTTAAAGAGAATGATACATTTTATAATTCTATAAAGTTTGATACATCAGAGGTTAAGGTTTTAAAAAAATTACGTGTGCAACGCAAAACTTACTTAATATATATTACAGAATTATTTTTTATTTTCATATGCTTATAAATTTAAAGATTATGATTATATTTCAAAAATTTTGTACTTTTTTTGAAGACATAATTATTTGTAAATAATATGTTGTTGTATTTGCTCATGCCACCTGTCTGACATAGTCAGATCGAGAACCACGAAATTCATCGTGGCAAGGGGCTAGATGTTCGCCTGTCGTTGGCCTTAGCCTTGAGCACCATACAGGTGACAGTACGATTTAGCTCGGTGAAATTCCCGAAGGGACGATAGATGGCGACACCACCTATCTCCACCTCCACAATTTAGGCATGAAACTGAATTGGAGGAAAATTTTCTCCAGTTCCTTGCACTCGTGATTCAGCCCACAAGACTTTCGGACCCACTGATTTAACGAGCACGTCCTCCACGTGTACTTGGAGGGTATTTGGCGGTACGGGCATCGAACAAAAGCCTTCCGGTCTGGAGTTCGATGCTCTAACCACTAGGCTACCTATGGCCAAATAATATGTAAGAGATTCTAATTATTTACTTTAAATTTAAAATAATTATACCTGTTTGAAATTTTTTTATATTTTCACTCCTCGAGACAAAATTAACACCCCTGTGGCCCCTTAAGTTTGTTGAGATATGATTAAGTCAATTAATTATTATTAGATAAGATTGATGATTTTTAAGGAATTCTCTTAAAAGCCCTTTATGAATGATTCTGCAGTAACCTTTTCTCTCGCAAGTCGCAACGGGAATAAAAACATTTGAAGACTCACCCGAATAAAGATTAATTTTCGTCTAATTGTATATCGCGTAAAGAGAGTGCATTTCGGTCCCGAAGGAGGCTTGTTCAAACTGTTCAAATTAACCTGTTCCACAGTAGCAACTAAGGTCATCAGGGTGATCAGCCATCAATGCAGTTTCCGTTGAAGTGGTGATCTAACAATTGAACACTAAACGGCAGCACTGTTTAATACTACTATGTTCATTATGCACTTCATGGAGAGTCTAGGACAGTGTTTCTCAAACTGTGGGTAGTACCCCCTAGGGGGGAGTCGAATCAATACTCAATATACTCCTACGATTATATTTAAACAAAAATTATTAATGTACTAAAAGTAAACAAGCAAAATACATTTCAACCAAACAAAATATAAAATACACATTTGCACTCATATAATACCCTCATAAATGTATCAGGACCACACAATGTATTTTATAATTGATTTAACAAGGCTAAGTTAAGAACAAGCTAATAATTACCAGCGATCCCATGTGGGCTTGTCATATATAAAAATTTTACAAAAATCAACACTTATCTTGATCATTTGTACGGTTTATAATTAATCCTGAAACTGTCGATTAAAATTACGGGATTCACTCCCCAATGTCACCGCTTTCCTTGTAGGTACGTGTATGTAATGCATTGAGGGGAGATGAAATGAAATAAATAAATAAAACATTCTCTGAAATAAGTAAATCCTTCAAAATACTATCAAAGTCCTTTTATTGCATTCCAAAGCCTTCCGAATAATTTTATCGATAGCAGTGCACAGAGAAGATCGTAGTTCGGAAAGATGTATATATACGTCCGGATCATTTATTGATTTGGCAGAGTGAGATGTTTATATACGCCGGTGGCACTAAGAGGCTAAAGTCGTAATGTAGCTTCAGAGTCTCAAGGTATAGTATTATTAAACTCAATACACAATTACTATAAGGAGGGGATGCGATGAAAATGCTGATTGGATTGTAAACATTGAAAGTTTGGGAAGCACTGGTCAATGATATTCGCAATAAATCACGAGAGTGATGCAAACGACAACGACGCACGCGTCAACCAGACTCTCTCTCTCAACAAGAGACTGCACACAACATTAACTGGAAAATGTCCCAACAACATTCAAATCTACTGTAGTTGTACATGAATTACAAGAATGGCTGGAAAAACTACCTTCTCTATGTATGCTTAGAAAATCCATCAGCATCAAAAACCTCTATCTTCTCTGGGATGGGGATATGCTGCGACCCGACCTTTCGCAAGTCGTAACCAATAAAAGCTGTGATTGACTTGCCCAAATAGGGAACCCTTTTCGTCTCAGACTATTAACGCGCGCTTTTGGGACCCAAAGGTGGCTAGTTTAAATTTGTCGATCCCTAATCATGCCAAGACCTCCGTCATCCTCCACCTCTAGTCACCCTCAAATGCTAAGCGACGAAATCCCCTGAACTTAAATTTTTAGAATCCAAACGTAGCGGAGTTAAATATATGTTAAAATTTATTGCGTTAAGGTATTTTTAATACAAAATTGTTATTTTGTTAGAGGTTGTAAAAGATAAAGCGCCCTCAAACTTTGAACTCCACAGACGCTTTGTTGATATTTGTAAAGGAAATAATGAATTTGCCAATAATATGGAACCCTCTTGTTACAAAAAATTTATCCGTGTATTCCAAAATCGAATTTCCGATATCCGAAATGTAGGTTGCATATTAATTTGCACGGATCTCTTTTTGAAATTTGTAAATTTGCCAAAAGTTTATGTAGCGGCCATGTGTAGACATTTCAATATTTCAGACACTAGCAAGATTTTGTTGTAATTTTTTTTAAAGAAATATTTTCTTTCCACTTTGATGGCATAGGTTTCATAATGATTTCGATAATTTTCAATTCTTATTAGAATACATTCTGTTACAGTTTTAATGTATTTTAAAATCTTGAACTGTTAAACAAAATTGCTTCGACTTATATTCCTGCATATGAATATGTTTATTATTTTTACTATTCCTTTTGTAAGACGTAGATGCATCATAAATGCAAGGGGTTTCAAAAAATAAGTTACAATATATCTCCTTTCGTTTATTAAAGTGTAAAACCCAACCAAAAAATTATTTTGAATTATGTTTTTGTAGTTTAACATGCTATTAGGGATCGTAAGAGAAAAAATAATTATAAAATATGATTTCTTATATGATTTAAGAAACTGCAAACAAGAAAAAATGCCTAATGTAAGATTCGGAAAGTATACATACCCTTTTAATACTATGTAATTTTGATATTATTTTCAGTTTAATTAAATAAAAAAATAAATAAAATTATGAATATTTCTAAAAGAAATAAATATACGATTTATATTTTCTTTTAAACAGTTTTGTACATCAAATAAATTCTCTAACATCAATTGGGAAAGATTTTTAAAACACAATTACCGTAAAATCCGGCGCATAACACGCACTTTTAACATAAAAAATAAGATCGAAATTTACGGGTGTGTGTTATAACGCCGGGTATGAAAATGAGAGCTTTAAATATGAAAAAATGATGAACACAGAAAAAAAAATTAGACTCCTACATATATCGAAATATTGTTTACTTATAAAATAAATGATATTACTTATGTACTTAAGGTATCCGACTACGTTTGGAACCGTGATTTTAAAAAAGAGCATAAATGGATAATTGTCATGATATTTAGAGTCACTTAGATTAGAATTCATGTATAAAATTGTTTTAAGGACATTTTGCCAAAAAAAGTATTTAAATACAATATTTGTACAAAAAATTAACTTAGAACAACCTTTTCTCAAAATGTTCTCCTTTTGTGAAAAATGCTTCTATTGTAATAATATTTTTCATGTATATAGCTCAGACCTCTCTACAGAGGCAAACTAGAATTTTTGAAAAATTCACATTATTTTCAAAGTTACCACCAATTTAAATATATAATTATTGACGTTTCTTTCTTAAAATTGCTCCCTTCTGTTGTCGTAAAATATGGATAAACCCACTTCTAAATTATATATTTCAAAAATTCTAGTTGAGACTCTGTACAGAGGTCTGAGCTATATACAGGCAAAATATTATTATAATAGAAGCATTTTTCACGAAAGAGAACATTTGGAAAAAAAATTATTCTGTTAATTTTTTGCCGAAATATTGTATTTAAATCATTTTTTTGTCAAAATGTCGTTAAAACAATTTTATACATGTATTCTAATCTAAGTGACACTAAATATCATGAAAATTATCCATTTATGCGTTTTTTTAATATCACGGTTCCGAACGTAGTCGGATACCTTAATGGATTGAAATTCTAGAAATATACTAATTTTTTCTAAAGATTGGAATATTATCTTCAATAAATGACTTCATAATATATGAGCATTGAACACGTAATTTCAGGTTTCTTCCGAAAAAAAGGGATGCGCTTTATACTAGGTATACAGCTTAAAATTAAAAATTGCTGCTTGAAAGTATAGGTGTGAGTTATACGCCGGATTTTACGGTCTATATTTAAAACTAGAATCTGTTATATGTTACGGAGCTAGAAAGAAACGATTATAAGAAAATAGTAATTATAGAATAATATAATTTATAATTTTCCACGTGTAAATTTTATAACAGAAAAAAGGTAACATGTTCTAACATAATTTTATAACAAACTTTTCAAACATGTAGAATGTCATCATTTACATTTTTTTTTATACTTTAAGCGGGATTTTTAACCCATGGCCCGTTGCTGATTTTCCGACGCTTTTTTGTCCATCCCGGGGCCGCTAATATTTATATCAATATCAACCCATTCCGCCAAGATTTTTTGCCTGCCCATGAGATTCCTCAAACTTTTCGAAATAAAATATAACAATAAATAAATAAAATATAATAAAATTGGGGACCAAAATCAATAATCGTGTAACTAACGATAGAATTGAAAAGTTTAAAATTGGGAATATTATCTTATACTCCTGAAAAAACTAGTGGGGATAATTTGCAAAGATAAAAGTCGCATTAGAAGTAACTATTTCGAATTTTTTTTTTTTTTGCAGGGTTTTATATATGATTTCTAAGATTGAAATAAAATAAAGAAATGTTTAGAGAACCGTCTTAATCTTTTTATGACTTCACCCTCCAGTAATTTACTGTTCGGTAAATTTCTCTAAAAGGGTATAAAGTTAATTTACGGTTTCATTTACAACGTAGTGTGAAGCATCACGAAAGGTATCAACGACGAATCTCGTAATTCTGAACCAAAACAAGTAAGAAGAGATAAGTGAGGGAAAAATTTCTTCAAATTTCTCCCCGCAGAAGATGAATTGAGTACACAGATCAAATCTGCATAACCTTTCTACACAGCGGGTCTTCATTGGCACTTGGAATTGAACCCGCGACACGAATAATGCCGCTCAAGAGTTCCGACCATTTCCCCCGACTACCGTAACCCCACATTTATTGTAAAGAGTAATCAATAAATGTTGTACTTTTTAAAAGCTTCAAATAACAAAATTTCTCCGTATTTTAATTTTACCAAATCAGAAGACGACGCCAAATGGCGCGATAAGAAGCCAATAGTAGTAGCCATACCAGTGCATGTTCGAACTCAATAATAATAACGATCACAGCATTTGGTGACATTTTTTTGAATTGGCATTTTCTTTTGCTATGGCGAAATTGGTCGAATACGTGAGTACCCTGAATACATTATATATACAGTTTTATTTTTTTTCAGCTTGAAATTTAAATCTCAACTCTTGCTTACAGGGTTTGTTTGAATTCCAAAAATAATCTTTGACTAATGAATTTTACAAGTGTACTTGTATTTATTAACAATTGATAATTGATCCTTAAATTATATGTTTACTTTCCTTTGAAAACTCATGTAAACATCCTGGCATTCTTTTTCCGAAACTCGTTCCGAAAATCAGTACTTTTAGCATTTTTTCCATTTTCAGTTTCTTCCACTACGTTACTTCTATACGATTCATTGGAGTCTGAAATAAATTAATATTGTGACTTAAGGATAATTGGGAAAGCGAAAAGAATCCTTTGAAGAAATATCAGCCACCAGCCACTAGGACTGAAGGCAGAGAATATATATATATAACATTGCAATTTCCCTAGGAATATACCTGCTACTACGTTTCATGGATAAATCCTTTTGATTTCTTCTTATTTGTGAAGAAGTATCGTGTTGAGGATGTTGGAAATGACCCCTTCAAAAGAGAAGTATAGTGGTTAGATATTCTTTGCCTTAAAGATATTTCTGAAATAATAACCTTGTTTTTCAACATTTCAATCAAGTAAGTGAAAAACATACGCGCGCGTGAATTTTGAAACACTTTCAAATCTAATCTAATGTACAATGGTGGCCAATATTGTGGACCCTTTTGAAAATTGTTATGCTTTTTAAGTTTGTACGCTTATAGAAAAAGTTACGTTGCACAAAATGCAAAGTCTTTCATATCATTTTAAAGAGAAAATTCAATGCTAAATTCAATAAAAAAAAATCAAATATTTGAAATGCAAAAATAGTTATGTCGCAATAACTAACTATATACATTAGATACTGATGATAGCAGTGAGTTATCAGTATTTAGTAGGGTGGCCTTTATTTTTTATTTCAGCTTCACATCTTTATTTCATTTAGTTGAAAATAGTTTTAAGCTCTCCGTTCGTTATTACTTGATGCCAGGAAATAATTATATCCTCAATCAGTTCCTATTTTTTTCATGGATACCTCATTTGGATAACAGTTTTCAAACGGTGCCTCAAGTTTCCAAGTCTTCGCGTGAAGTTTTGAACTTGTTTATATAGATATCACACCACCACATTACCCCCATGCCAGTGATTCGGCGAGTAGGCGAACGAACGATAACATATTGGTTGGGAGCATGTGAGCAGTTGCGTCAGTTTGTGGGTTGCGTCAATCATGCGTGACTGATGAGGACGCGCCCGGTGAGACGTTTGGGGGTTGGTGACGGCTTATTTGCGTCATTTGTGTCTGACGGCTTGGTTGCTTTTGCGGTGGATGGATGGTACCACGACTGCTGCGCGCGAAAGGTGCGGTTCTTTTGTACGGCCAGGGTCATCAATGAAGGAAGAAAGATTCGACCTGAGTACCTTCTGTTCCGAACGCGAGTATCTTAACGATTACGCCAAAACGATCGTGTGATGTTTAGTACTGGTTTATATAGATATCACACCACCACACTGATATCAGCGTTCTTGGCACACTCATGCCAGCATTGTCTAATCGTCGCATCGCTTCGACCTAGATGTCGACCCAGTTTCGATTCGTAAAACCCAGCTTTTTTAATCGAATCGGGGTTTTTTCAAACTTTAACGACGTCGAAAGTGCAAAATTTTTCGGCAATGCATTGTCCCCACCGAAAAAATATCTCGTCAAAAAACATTGGGAAATATTGCCCCATCTTTTTGAAAAAGTTTTTTTAAAAAAACCCTCCCAAAGCTTAGTTCCGATGAACTGAAGCTCCCACTATTCATTCATTGGAAACCCAAAATTTTAAAAATTTTTATGTATGGAAAAATGACACGAAATTTCATTAAAATTTGGGTTTAAATTTTTTTGGGTTGGTCAATTTTTAAGTTTACAAGGTGTGTTCGAATGTCACATACAAACTTGGAGGGCAGATAGAAACATCCCGAGGAGTCATGATTACATAAGAAAGCATGGGCGGAAATGTAACCCTGACGAGATAAAGATACACGAAGACCGTGGCCCCCAAGTAAACGCTTTTTTTAAAAAAAGAAAACAAAAAAAAAAAGTTTTTAATTAAAATCCGAAGGGGTTTCAAATTGCGCCATTGATATGTATGCACGCATGCCCCCGAAATGGTTCGGGGAATGTTCGAGAATACCGGTTTTTCCCCGGATTGCATCATATTCATGCCATCCGATCTATTTCAGAAATGCCGGACATATCGTCAATTGTGGCTCTGAAAGAGTCATATTCCGCCAGGTTCTGATGCACCCGTGTGAACGCTTGATGATTTGGTTGTCGCCTTGTTGGATATTTTCCCTAACCCCCAACACGTCCTTTCCCATGGGGGGGGACGAGGAAGGGTTTTCCCGCCAACCGGATTTAGAAACGATACGTGTTAAAATTAGGGTCCATGTTGAATGAGGAAACCAATGTTCCGCCCCAGCCACGTATGGGTTACCTATGGGTTTTCCCGACCATGTTTTCGTATGTTTTTGGCTCCTCACAATGTTCCCCCTTCCCCTTCCAAGTATGACACGGCTTTTGGGCCCAAACTGTTTGCTTTTTTGCCTATTTTATTTTGACTTCTAATGAGGCTTTATATTGCTATACCATATTAGTATTCGACCATTTTGTCATCTTTTTTTTTAATTTGGCTTATTATCGAATATAAATATAATTTTGGTTTTATCCCTATTTGATGGCTGTACAAATATTTATTAAAAAATTAATCAAAACAAACAAAAATATTTTTTTTCCTGTAAATCAATTTATGGAAATAAAAAAAAAAAAAAAAGTAAAATTTAAATTTATTTTTTATAAAAAGAGAAAATATGAAAAGCTATATTATTAAAATTGATTCGTGTGACAAAAAAGGACGGAAAAATCGTTTCTGAATAAAAAAAGTCCTAATTAAAATCGACCAGAAAGACATCTGTAATAAACAAATGCATTTGTATTCCCTAACCAGAACAAAGATTGGGAAAAATGCAGCATACAAAGATCCTAATTAAATAGAATGTCTAATGAAATTGTGAGCCACTTTGAAAGGTTTTAATCTCCCACATGCCCAGACATTAAAGGAAAATTTCAAGAAAATTCAAAACGAAGAAAACCAAAAAATAGTATTAAAAAAATAGGGGGGAATTTCAAAGGGGAATAGACAAAAAAAAAAACTTATAAAAAAAAAGAATTTTCATATAAAAAAAACAAGAAGAAAAAATTTTCAAATGAAGATGATTATTTTTATTTTCCCCTGGAAAATTGATTTTTTTATTTTGAATGAAGACACCCCGATATCAGAAAAATGAATCGTGGAAAAAAACGGACCCAGTTGGGTTAAGGAATAGCTGAGTTTTCTTTGAGTTTATTTTTTCAGATTTTGCAACTTTTTATTTTGTATCAGAAAAGAAATGTAGCCATTTTGTTCCTAAAAAATAATCTTTAGTTAATCTTTTACTGCATTCTTTTTCTTTTCCTGTTTTTATTCCAACAAAATTCTAAAATAAAGATACAATAGATGAGGTTTTTTTTTTTTTATATTTTTTCCACAAGAATATTTAAATTTTTATATCAGTAAAACTGTTAATATTTTTAACGGAAAATCGAACTTTTTTGTAACTTTGAGATAAAAAAAATACCAGATTTTGACTTGAAGTTTCAAAATTACATACATTTCTCTCAAAAATCACAGAAAAAAAATAAACGAATACCTTGCTTAATTGAAGGAAAAGAAAAACAGTAAAAAATGTCCAAAAATATGTGCAGTTTTCTAAAAGAGTGCCGTTGCTATTTATTTTTTTTTTCAAAGTGAAGCTATAGACCTGTATATTTCTAAAAAATTTTAAAGTTACATGTTTCTAAAAGAAATTGAATGAAAAACTATCCAAAATTAATTCATGTTCAGTAGTGACTTTAAGAAAAAGAAACTGTTTAATAATTAATTTAATTGATTATTAAAAATAGCTTTGCTTTGTGTGAAAATTGTATTCTTACAAAATTTATATATATATAATAAAAAAATAATAAAAGACAAGTTATAATTCCTAGAAAGCTAAGAATAAATAAAATTGGATTCTAAAAACATATTGAATCCCGCCAATATATAAGTAAAATAAATGGGGAAAAGAAATACTTAAAGATTGGGTAAAAAAAGAAATTACAAGAATCTGAGAGTTTGGGAGTTTAAAAATTAAAAAATACCGAAAGAGTCATTGGTTCAAAATGGAGAACCATTATAATTTCTAAAGCTGTCACTCATTTAGGACAGTGAAATAGGGTTAAGCAATGGTTTATGGATCCACCTTCCCTGTTCAGCAGAAATGTTCGACATAATAGAAAAACAGTACTCTATTGAAAAATAGGACTATATACATATTTATCTACACGTGGGAGGAACCCCAAAAAAAAAAAATAAAATGAATATATGAATAATGAGAATAGAAAGGTTGTTCATATAGATATGAATATACAGAAAATGTTTCATAAATAATTAACAAGAAAAACCAATTTATAAAAACTTACATGCATTTATGCTAACCAATAAGTTTATTTAGACGATTAATCCAAATCATAACTCGCGCGCTAAATAACGTGTTCAATGTTGATGCATAGTAGTAAATATATGTAAATATATATATAGAGAGAGAGAGAGAAAGAGAGAGAAAGTGAAAGGGGGTAGAGAGGGAGAAAAGAATGCATTAATGAATAAAATGAATATTTGGTTCAAATTAATGATATGCTAGTTAGCTTATGGCAGATAGTTAGCACATTAGCTAGAAGCACCAGACAATCTAGTGTCTATATTGTCGATATCTTTCACAACTTTATCTTACAGTTAATTGACGTAGACAACATTTGAACTATTTTTTTCTCTGCATCCGTGCAACACCCACTTAAATATTTACTTACTGCATTGCTTCTCAAACCTTCAAAACTTGTGACCGAATATTCAATCATAATTTTCCGAAGACTTTGTAATGCATTAAAATGACAGTTTTGGCGAAGGATTTACTTAGTTCAGGGGATTTTCTTATTTGTTTCCTCCCTCCCCCTCATTACTTAATACACCACATACACGTGCCTATGTGAAAACGGTTTAAAAGGGGAGAGAATCCGGGAATTTTAATCGGCAGTTAGAAAATTATAAAACCGTACAATAATCATGATAAATGTTATTTTTTGATAATTTTTTATGACAGCCGTGGAGCCCTGGTAATTTTAAAAACCCGCTTAGCTTCTATTGTTAAATTAATTATACAATATATTGTGCAGTACTGATACAAATTTAAAAGTGTATTATATCAGTTTAAATGTTATTTTTTTTAAAAAAATTAAAATTTAAATTTTTTTTTGCCAGAATGTATTTTGATTGTTTACTGTTGATAAATTAATATTTTTTAAAAATAATCTTTTGTTTTCGACTTTTCAATATGCTCTCGCCCTCTCCTAAGCTTCACTCACCCCCTTAGGGTGGGGGATGCCTCACAGTTTGAGAAGTGCTGACTTATTGACAAGTTTAAAGTGAATTACGGTGCTGCACAATAGTCTTTAGAAAAGAAATTCTACCTAAACAGTAGCGTTTTTTCTTCGTTTTTCTTTTGCATTACTGCGATTAAAAGTATACCTTTTCAAATATATTCTCCAAATTTTTGTTCCAACCTAATTTTTCTTATAAGATAAACTAGACTCAATCAAAAATTAGGTAGACGCATCTCATCAAACAGCAGAAGTGATAAATCAGAAAAATGTTGTATATGTAAAATGCTTGCATGGATCCAGTTTCTCAAATTTTTGAAATTGGTCAACGCTTTTCTTGGGAAAAATTTTATCAGACAGATTAGCAGACAGATGTATTTTTTTAAGGTTTAATTTGGCTGTACTTTTTAACATATATTTGGTCGACAATATATAGCAAATTACTAGATTGTTATTTTTTCCCTAAAATTTATTTTAAAAAATACACTGAACAACATTTTAACACGTAAATTATGAGTGAAGTTTGTCTTTTTCCAAACAGGAAAAAATAAGATTAGCTATTTAAAACTAACCATTCTTCGATATTTAAAATGTGTCGGTGGCTTAGAGGTAGCATGTCTCCTTCGTAATTCCATGTCTCTCTGGATGCGAAAACCGTGAACACGCATATCATATAATTATGCGGCTTGTAAAAGATACCTTGACAGCCAATTTGGTCCTGGTACTATCAACATAATTAAATCACCGCAATATTTATTATCCGACGAGAGCTTGAATTAAAATTAACTCACGCGTAAAAATTGGGTAGCGAGGGCCCTCACTAGATGGGGCCACCATAAAATGGTTTTCACATTTGGGGACTTTCTGTGTCTTCAAAGGCTAAATTGCTAAAATGCAGCCCTTTAGAACAAAAATTTATATATCGAATACAGAATAGGCTTATCTCTAGTAAATTTTCTATAGAACACACAATTCATTAACATATTATTTCCATGTGACGTACGAGTTTCTTGCCTTTCAATAAGCTTAGCTTTACCTAGCAGTCTGTTATGTGCAGACATCGCAAAAACACTGATTTTTTTGCAATTCATCATTATGTGGGTTTGTTATGACGATATATTGTTCCAAGTGGTCTAAGAAATATGACTCGTCTATGCAAATTTATTTGACTTCAGAAATGATTGATGAATATGGTTATTCTCACCGAAGACCACCAATCATTGTACTTTTTTGGCATAAAGAAACTTGGTATTTACTTATAGTTCCCATTTTTTGTTGTGACTCATTTTATTTGATCCCTTTTGTGGAGACTGACAGTGAAATCTCGAAAACTTTCTGTTAAAGGACCAAAGCTATAAATTTAGGCTTTGTTTGTTGAACCATTTCACTTGCTTTTGATAGTATTTCCAATGGTAAAGGATTTTCAACTTTTAATTAAAGGTCTGAAAAGTTGGATTACAGGTGGACAGAAAACTTGAAAGGAAAACAAATAAATTTTCTTTAGCTCTTTATTCCAACAATAGAACAGGGAATTCCTTTTTGCATGTTTCATCTGCCATTCCAGCATGTCGTCTGTTTGTTCAAAATATAACAAAAATATAGAGAATAGCTATTTGAAAGTATGTTGATACAAAATTGTGTAGGATTTTTTTATAAAAATTTGAAATATACAGAATAGAATGTTAAACTTGACAACAAACATAGAAAAAAAAAAAGTATGAAAAGGCACATAAAAAACTTATCAAAATTTTTTTCTTGAGAGTATAAGTCGATTGTTTTTTTTTTTATACATACAATGAAAAGAAACCCATACTTATATATACAAATATATTTATATGTAAATATGTGAAGTTTGAATTAATCATCCCGTTTTTTTGGCTGTTATACTGTCTTCTTAAAAATAAAATTTTTATTTAGACTTATAATTTCTCTGGCTTGGTAAGTAGATTTTTTTTTCTCTTGGGGTACTTTTTATTTGACACTTGTATTGGTTTTAGTTTTAGTATGTTTAAGACGATATGGTACCCTAAAAATCATCAAACTACGATTTTTTTTTTTTGGGCATATGAGCTTTTAATCCTTCTTAATGTGTCTGCAAAATTTCAGATTTTACTATATTTTTATTATTATTTATCCATTTTGCGCACCAGTAGACTAAACAAACTCCCAGACTTTTCCAGATCGTCTGCAGAAAAGAGCCTGATAAATATGGAACTAATTTTTACTCCACGCTGATGGGTTTTAAACTGAAATAAAATAATTGTTTTTTTTTTGATTATATGAGAGTTATTCACTGCGTTTTTTTGAAGTTCTGTTCCCAAATTTGACTATATTTTTTGTACTCTTTTTGGATGAAAAATTTTTTTTTTCAAGGGAAATTTTGGTGATTTCTCCAAAAGTTTGTTAACATGCCTACCTTAAAAAACGTAAAACTACAAACGAAAAGCTTTGAAGAGGTGGTTTTCAGATGCTAAGACAAAGTTCAGAAGTTTCTCAAAACACTAACTTGGGTGTAAAACGAAGAAGAATACAATACTTTTTTTTTGGGAAAAGAAAAATATACTGGTATATCCAGATCTCCACAACATACTCATTATTGATAAAAATGCATTAACAAATCTTTTAAAAATACTTATGAAAACTTAAAAAATGCTTTTTTTGGAGAAAATTTTTGGAAGAGCCTATGGATTTTGTGAATATATTAAGGCTTTTAAAATTAGGGGAAAAAAAGAGGAATATTTTGTACATTTTTTATTATGAGTATAGACGTAGAAAAAACTCTTGTGTAATTTTTTTTAAAATTGTTAAGAAAATTTTTATGAAAATTGACCTTTTGTTTATATTCAAAAAAAGATATTTTTTTATTCTTGAATTTTTAAAAATTTTGGGAAAAGTTTGAAAAAAACAATTAACATTCATAAAATTTTCAGATTATTGGGAAATTTTTTTATCATGCTATTTAAGAAATGAAAACTTTAAACCTTTTTTTTAGTTAAATTTTTTTGTATATTCATGTTATTAAAAACCCCCCAAGGGTTTTTTTGATAATTAAGTGGGTTTAAAAACTTTTATAATGTTCTGAAAATGCTTGAAAAACGGGCATTGAGTTAGCTCTAAATTTTTTAGACCTTTTCAAAAAAATTTAAAAAATTAAAATTAATGTTTTTGGGGAAATTTTTTGTAAGTTTAATATAAAAATTAATAAAAATTAAAAGAGCAGAGCAAAAAACCCATGCACAGTTTTAGAGTATATTATGGTATTTGGAAAAAAAATTTTAAAGAAAAGAAACATATTTAAAAAACCTTAGGGATTTAAAAAAGTTTAAAAAAAATTAAAAAATTTTTTAAATTTTTCAAACTTTTGCAACAAATTAAAATTTTTTTTTATGGAATTAATTTAAAAATTAACCTTTAAAAATCAATTAAAACCAAAAATCAAATATTAAAAATAAAAAAAAAAAATTTAAAAATGGTCCATATCGCCTTTAAAATTTTTCTTTTGTTCGGGGGGGGCTAAGCCAATGCACGTGTGCCACAGTGTGGCATGGCGTAGTTGTAACAGTGGATAGCAAAGCTTATTGAAAAATTGAAAATACAAAAAAAATACGCCACGGGGAAAAAAATTATAAGGGAGCTCTTTTTTTTGTGAAATGAAAGTCAAAAAATTTATTGCATTTCAGAAAAGTTCTATATTCAGCTGTCGAATTTTTGTAAAATTTAATATTGTTTTAAAATATAATATTTTATGAAATACTTTCTCATATTTTATAGAACTGTACCATTTTATGTAATGTTTATTTTTTGGGGCTATAATATTTTTCGTAATATTTAAATTTAGGATACTATACATTTTAAAACATTTTAATTTTATTAACTGAGAAATATATCTTAGGTAATATTTAATATTATAAAAAAACTAAATGTTTTATGTGTGATAATTTTACTAAACTATGATATTACATTTAAAATTTTAATGAAAAGATATAATATGTAATTTGTTTTCTCTTCGCTTGTCTAATATTTAAATTTCACTGGTTTCTACTCGAAATATTTATTTTATTTCAACACCACATCTCTTTAATTTCGTTTGCTTTAAATATATACACTTAGTCGATCATTTACAATTTCTTTTCAGAAAATCATCCAATCTAGACCCGAATGAATTCTTAAAAAAAATAATTTTTAAATTTTTAAATCTATCATAGCTTGGAGCATTATTAACTTTGGTAGACAGTTACTGCATTATTGTGAAACGTGCTAATCTTTTTTCTTCAAAATAAAGATGCAAAAGTTTGTTTGCAAAATATATATGACCAACTGGGATAGAAAAAATACAATATTTTTCTTTTAAATCTTAAATTTAAATATTTAAATATCCCATCATATCGGTAAAAAAAGCTTAATACCGTAACCAGTCATACAGCAATGAAGGAGTACATTCTTTGCATGATAATTTTTTTATTGTAATTCAATTAAATGTATTTAAAATAAACGTTGAGAGTTTTTTTTTTTGCCTGAGATACAACCACATTTTAATAAAATTGCAAGAAAATTTTTTTTAAAAAAAAAAAATTAATTCTACAATACACTTATTTCCATAAAAATTTGCGCACCAAGAAAAAGATGTCTAAATGTGATATAAAATTTTAAAGAATCATTTATAGCAGAAAAGTACCATGAACGGCAGTTTTAGTACTCTGTTGAACCCCCTCTAGCACGAATGCACGATGTGATACGAGCCGGCATTGAAACATACAAGTTACGTGTGATGTCCTGATACATCTTGTTCCACAGTTTCTGTATGGGCACCTCTAGTAACGCACCCAAACTCGTAGGCGGTCCAATTTTCCGTCCCAAATGATCCCAGATATGCTGGATTGGTTTCAAATTTGAGTATCTAGGTGGCCAGGGAATGGGGGTAAAGGAGAGGAGGCAGTCTTGTGATATCCTTGCTGTGTGTGGCCAGGACTTGTCTTGTTGAAAAATGGCTCCTAAGAGCCCTGCCATGAGTGGCAACTCATGGAGCTGAAGGATAGCATGGACGTACCTCTGGGCGGTCATTGCAACATGGATCAATATTAGAGGTAACCATGCATCGTAAGAAATGACAACCCATAACATCACACCAGATTTGGGAGCTGTGTGTTGCTGTAAAGCGAAGGCAAAATTGAGGCGTTCACCACGGGACTTCCATGCACGAACACACGATAGTCATCTATACTCAAACTAAATCTAGATTCATCGCTGAAGACGACATTGTTCCATTGCGTTGCAGTCCAATCACGTCGTGTGTGACACCACTCGAAACGGAGGAGTCGGTGGGTGCGCGTCATTGGCAGAAAACGTAATGGCGCGGGATACCAGATATCGTTCAGCCAGGCACCTAACGATCGTTTGAGAAAACACAGGGGCCTGCAGTGAAGGTGCTGCCTGTGTCTGAACATCAACAAATGAGGAGTGGGTTCTACGCGTGCATTACGCATGATGTGACGATTTTTTCAACGACTGGTCTGTCGAGGGCCGCCTGGTCCCAACTTATCCTTTCAGTAAAGTCAGAACGGCCAACTAGACGAGCTACTTTCAGAGTTAAACACCCAGCTTTTATCATCCCAATGATTTTTTTCTTTCTCTATCTCTGACAGCTGCTGATATTGTGTTCGATTTTGGCGTAACGGCATGTCTACCTCAGCGTTTCCTTTACAGAAGATTATATACGTAGGATGGGTTATTGGAGTACCTGTTTCCCTATGGAAATTTCACCTCCTATCTTTGCGACTTATGACTGAGATTTGCTTTAGTTTTACCTTAGCCCAGGATTGCATTATTAAGTATTAAGAAATTAAAAATTTTAAAATAATAAAATTAAGTTTACATTGCTTTATAACAATAAATATACATTAAATAAATATAAAAGTTTAGAATAAAATACTGTGCAAAAAATAAAATTGAAGACTTAAAGATTGAGCTCCGGGGACTAGCATGCGCCAATCACTGTGCGTTTTGGCAAGCCTATCTGCTTACGTGAAAGGCTTTTTTAGAGGGTGAAAAAGTGACCGAGCGGGTTGACCCACACCAATGGTCAAGACCTGTTCGAAAGACGGGGGTTTATATAAAACTTTGGATGAATTGCATGCCGGCCAATCGGGTTGCAGCCTCCCGGAGTAGGAGTGGAGCTTGAGTAAAAAACTTGGGAGTGTGAGACTGCTCTGAGAGCAGGGTATGGGACTGGTCAGCTAACTCGACTCCTACTGGATGAGAGAAGTTCTGCCTTATTTGGAAGAGGGATTTTGATTGAATAGAGGTTTTGTAAAAGTTGGAGAGGAATTTTGAAGAAAATTAAAAATTTTTTGCATAAAAAAATTTCTGGTCGGTTAAAAAAAGGGTTCAGGGGTAACTCTTCAATGCGGCGGATGGCTCTATTATCGAAAGAATCAATACAGAAGATTAAGTACATTCAAACAAGCTGTGCTTAAGGGTAGTCGGAAACCTCTATACCGACAATGTTAAATTGGCTGTTTTCGAGGTACCTTTTCTCAAAATCTGTTATATGTACATCAGTGCTTCTCAAACTTTCAATGCTGGCGCCCCCCTTTTCAATCACAATTTTTATCGCGCCCCCTTATTAATTAATAATGTAGTGAATGCAATAATAATGCACTTTGACGCTTAAACTATAATACGCGATCTTAATTATAAACCATACAAATAAATAACGTAAGTATTAAATTTTGTATACGTTACTTTTAAGCAAAAAAAAAAAATTAAGTAATAGGATAATTATTATGTTATTTTTCCTTTCTCTAATTTTTAAATTGAACATATTGCAAAATGCGGTGGCTGCTTAGAAGACAAAATATAGATATCAGCTAAATATAAAAAAAGAACTCAGAGGGTCAATCTCTAATCATAGACATTCCTTATAAAAACTTTATTTTCCAAGACAAGCCCATGGAAGTCGTTAATACTTATTAAACTTGTTCTTAATTTAGTATTAATTAATTAATTATAAAATACTCTGTGCAGCACTGATACATTAAAAGTATACCAGCTGAAGTGTCCGCTTTTTTGCACGAGTTCATTTATAAGAAAATAAAACATTATTGATATAATAGCTGAATTGTAGGAGAGTAAAACCAAGTGCACGACAATGTTTACAAAATGTAAAATGATTTTTAAAATGATTGCTTCAATTATAATTAGTTTTAAGCGAATTGTAATTTTAAGCCTCACAAATTAGCATTTATAATTGATGTTAAATAATGAACAATAATTTAAAATTCATATGAAGAATAATTGTATTTTTTTTAATACTTAAAGCGAAAAGACTTCAACATGTTTTAACCCGGGAGCAGGCGCGTACTCGATACGGCTGGGGCGAGGTTATTGAGTCACCCAATCCTTTTTTTTTTATATATATAATTATTTTTTGTACACGATACAAATCGTGATTCCAGAGATAATTTAATTAAGAGGAAGCAAACTTACCTACTTTCCAGAACTTTTCAATTTTTCTTTGGTAACAACTAAATCGTTTTGCAGAATTAACGATTTTGTGATTTTGTGTCCCGCGCGACCACTTCCGGGTTAAAAAAATTTTGGCCAAGTAATCCTTCAAAGTGCTTCCGTGATTTTCCAAATATCATAAAACTCTTTGCATGGAAAAAGCGCAACACAGAAATAAATACATTACTTACAACTTCCTAAATGAGAAACAAACACATATAAGAGGGTCAACTAACTGTACCAATAACTTAGAAGGTCAAATAGATTATCCGCAAAAACGGATTACAGCTATAATGTGCAATATTTCAAAAAAAAAACACAGTGATGAATTTTTATGTTCTTAAATTTTTTCCATTCTGGGTCTGGGATTCGTTTTTTCTCTGAAAGAGAGTAGTAAAAATCACTTATCATGAGATTACAGCAAATAAAATAAAAGTTTTTTTATTTGGTTTTTTGGATGAAAGATAGCTAATTAGGTATTGAAGAAGTTTTTATTTTTGAGATGACTTATATCGCCTATAAATTATATCAGGGGTAAAAGTGCATTTCTTACTATGTCTGAAAGGTATTTTGTTTTAATTCATTCCAGAGAGTAAATTAATTATTTTTTAAATCTTTTATTTTCGATATTTCGCGCCCCCTCAAGAGTATCGCGCCCAGGGCGCCCTAGTTTGGGAACACTGATGTACATGCTTGAAATTTTTCATACAATTAAAATACACATTTCTCATTATACTCAAATGAGCTTTTAGCTAATTTTGAATTTTTCATAATTTATAAAATTTTTATCAAATATAGTTTAAGTTAACCCGTTTTTTTACATAAAAAA
>BMAV01027534.1:32800-68336 GCA_019973955.1 Trichonephila inaurata madagascariensis | reverse complement strand
TATTTAAGACTACGAGCTGGAGACAAAATGTGCGACAATTACATGGTGAAAACAAAACAGACAAAGAGCGACAAGTAGCAGCGACATCCTACATGATAAAACACAAACACAAAGAGAACTATCACACAAGATTTTCGCTATATATACCGGCAGTGATAATCGCGTGACTGTTATGTAATAGTAGCTCTGATTGGTTAAAATGGACAGGACAGGGATTTCGGTTACTAGTTGATTACGATTAAGTTTAAAGCGTTAGTTTTGAACCAAAGAATTAAAGCTTGTTTAAAATCATTAAAAAGAGTTAACCAAAAGAATGCCAGAGGGAATTATTGCATATATATATATATAAGGATATTTAAATTAGATTTAAAATTAAATTCCCTATATAGCACTTAACTTTTATTTTTCATTACATCTTCAAGTATTAAATTAATCACCCAATTGTTTTTCCGAAACAGATGACCTAACCACTAAACATTTCTGATCTCAGATCATTATATTTAATAGCCCTATATGTCAGCATTAACTCTCAAGTACACTCATAAAATCAGAGGTGCTTCTCACATCTTAGCTTAAGTGGTAACAACACTTAGATTTCACTTTGGCGTCCTTTTTCTCTTAGCGTCAGATGGTGTAGAGAAATCATAGAATAAAGATCCTTTTTAAAAATTAAGACTGATTCTGACTCGAAACATGTCATATATATTTATATAGGGAGAGAATGAACTAACAGTAGAGAGAGAGTAGAGAGAGAGAGAGAGAGAGAGAGAGAATTAAAAAAAAAAAAAAAAAACATTGTGTGAACGGACGAATAATGCTTAAATAGAAAATAAAAGATATTATAAGTGACAATAAATTTTAAAGGATGGAAAAAACCCTTTATTTTCACATCGTAACTTTCACATAAGACCGGTTAGACGTAGATTTCCTTACATTTTATTTTATTAAAATACGATTTATAAGTTGTTTTATGTTATTTATATATACTTTTCTATTCTTTACAGATAATGAAATATAAATAGTAAAAGTTATGTTACGTTTAGGTCTTTCAAGGAATGTATGGATGAGACATTATTGCAGACGATGAAAACAAAGACGAAATTCTAACGATCAGTGTATAACTGCAAAATCTTTGTCACTTTTTCTCTTAGAGGAAAGAGAGAAAGAGAATTATATTTACGTCTCATAATAAAGCTGCTATTGGTGACGGACCTCGTAATTTTGAAACATGGTCAAGTGACGAGGACGACACCTGAGCTGGTATTCCCACTCCTAACTTCTACACCACACCAACAGAAGGACGTTTGAGCCTCAAAATATTTAACGTGCACAGGCCCCCTCAGTGCGGTGGCTCTTCAGTGGTACTTGGCTCGAACTCATGACATACCAGCCCCGATTCTGTGACCTTGACCATTTTCTTAGCGGTGAAACTGAGTACTCAGATTTCTGTGATAAGGAGGTATGTAGCGACGAATATATAATATTGAATTAATGTCGCACTCTAAGACAACTCGAGAGTTATTGGGGACGGACCACGTAATTTTAAAACACGATGAAGTATTTCTGTTCGTATCCCACTCACCAAACTTCCAAACCATGCAAAAGTGAAGACTTTGAGGCACCACGACTCTAACTCATGGTTTGCTGACCATAAGTTTGCAGCCATGACAACTCGGCTACCGTTTCCACATCTGATATTGGAAGTAAAACAAAACAATGATGTTTGAGACGACGAAGAAGATTCTTTCGCCTCAGAAAAAGGAAAAATGTCAGCATACATTCATTCTCTGAAGTGAAAACTGTACCAAACCCTTTAAACAATTTTCCCAAAGAAAAAATGTATAAAACAAACAAACAAAAAACAATGTAATCTCTTCTAATCATCGATAAGAAATTAGTCAATTTTAGTTGAAATCGAAATGTACTTAATCAAAGAGAACAAATTTTTTTCCAAAGATGTAAAAATAAAGTAATTAATACTGCTTTTCAAATTCTTCGTTTCCATGATGTGATAAATTTTAAATATTGATAATTTATTATTTTAGTATTAATTAATTTGTAAAATGTTTGGAAATTGTACATTACTACATTGATTGTTTCCCACAAAATCACCATTGGATGTTAAGAAAATTGAATGTGTCAACAAAATTAGATATAGTGAGCCTTAAGTTGCAGTGAACTTTTTATTGGATCCGCTTACGGTTCCTTATAATTGGGCTCGATTGCATACAGAAAAAGTGTTTTTTCCCCAGAAAATGAATATGTGTGGTTCTGTTTAAATTTCATTTCTTTTAATAATTTATTAAAAAAATCCATGTGCCACAATTATTAACTTTATGTAGAAAAATATAATGAAAACGTTTCATTAAACTTCATATTATGAATAACAAATACACAAAAAAAAAACGATGTCTTAAGACCTCAAGGAATTATGAGCATTTTTTGCTTGGCCCACGCACGCACACACACACATATACACACTACGATAAGATGTTTTAAGAGCTCAAGGAATTATGAGCATTTTTGCTCGGTACAAACACTTTTTCCGAATATTCGTTCTTATTTATATAAAAATGATATAAAATAAGAAAATTAAGAATTTTGTGTGTGTAAATCTCGGGATCTCTTAATTTAGCTTAAAATGTTTTGCAATATTTCTTCTCTTCAGAAGTCATTTTACTCAGTAGACAAATTTAATATATCACTAAAAGTATTTTAAGGGAAAGAAAACAGATCTTTAAGTATTTTTTTTAAATCAAATATTTAGAAACGTATTGTGAGTTTCTTTACTTCTCTTTTAACAGACTGGATGGCATTAATTGTTATTTAAAAAAAATGAGGTAAATTTATATCGAGTTTATACAAAATGGTAAAAAAAAAATTATTCTATTTAATGTTGAAAAATATTGTAAGTTAAATAAGGCATTGAGAGATAGTTAAAATCAATATTTATTTTGTACCATCCTTAAAATCATAGTTTTTAGTTATCCAACTACCCTAAAATCATGATTTTTTAAAAAAATGGACATTTTTTTTATATAATTTTATTTTATAGACCATCGTATTAGCTTTATAAAAATACCAAGTTTTTTTTTATTTTCCATTCACTAGAACAAAAACTGCAAGTGTTTTAGTAAAAGCAGCTGCCATAACTTTACATAAGATGTCTAACTTTAAAATGCCTTTTACTCGTAATGTGTTTTTTACGAAAAGCTCAAAGGGGAACAGTGATTATATATATATATACTCAAAAAGTTTTTAAAATAATTTGCTGACATTTTTTGTGTTATATTCTGTTTTAACAGTGGAAGTGTTTTAACCTTCAGATTTATCAACCATTGTTTTATTACAAAATTTACAGTTCCTTATGTGAATATAATCACAGTTTTTTTAAGCAATTTCATATAATAACTAAGACAAAGTGCTCTAGTTTTGTAAAAATTAAAATATCTCTTTTCCTGAAGGTCGTTTCTAAGAGGAATATCAAAGTAATGCATCAAAATGGAAAAATTGAGCATTTATTCATTTACTACTTTTACAGAGTGGGCTCCGTTTACGTAATTTTTTGTCAATTTTTACCCAATTTTTCCCATTTTAGTAGTTATAATTAAATTTTCTCTTCTTAATTTGAGCCTTTTTTTTTTCTTAAAATGTACTATAAATAAATCTAAAAACCACATAAAAATCTCCATATCTCCATTTTTTAAAAAAAAAGTTCTCGCAAGTAGTCGGATACCTTAATAGATTCATAAGAAAAGCAACATGAGCTATCATTTAGTTAGAAATCATAAACTTCGAGATACTACTAATTTATAATGTAAATGTCTAAGATGAAGTTCTCTGTTTTCTGAAAATAGTACCTTTTTATTATTTTCTTAGAAAGAACACTAATGGCCATCTAACGGTATGAAAAGAATTGTTTTTAAAATACAACGTTTTAAATAAAGCACTTGTTTCATTAGTTTCTTCAAACTTAAAAATAAAGAAAAAAGTTTTCTGAAATCAGTAATTGTAACTGCAGTCTCATCCACATACGTTTACTTAATATTCGAATGATGTAATGAAAAATTATGAATCAAACTGCCAAAGAACTCAAGGTTTAACTGCAATTAAAAAAGTATTTTATAAATTACGAAAAATTGCTGAATTTGATGTAATTTATATATCACAGTTTAATAATGAGATACATACCGGTGGTGAATCTTGTAATTTTGAACGAAATTCAGTTGCCAAAAATGAGAGTACTGGAATCGTGTTAGATTTTGCATGAAAAATTTCTATATTTTTAGGATTTTTTTTTTTTTTTTTTTTGTTGAACTTGTTACCCTTGCAGAGTAACTATATACACTCAGGAACATTGAAAATAGCTACCCAAGAAGGAAGCTAAGTACAATCGCGAAATTTTGCAAATAAGTACAGCGTAATGTGATATGCAAATGATCTAAGTTTTGTGCCAATACGCATGCTCATACACGCCAAGGTGGCGCTACAATCAGGAAGAGTGTGCTATATAAGCCAGCGCAAATTCGAAGATTCATAAACGTGTCGATTACCTGCTGATTGTAGGAAGACTTTGGTAACCCAAACATGCCAGGTAAACGTGCTAGAAGACATTTCTCACAGTTAAGCGAGTTTGAGAGAGGCCTGATCATCGGGATGAAAACTGCAGGCTGGTCGACGCGCCGTGTTGCTGGCCAGGTGGATCGTTCGGAGTGTGCCGTTAGAAATTGTTGGGAGCAGTGGACACGAGAAGGTATCCACGCGTGGAAAACCGGGTCTAGAGCGACCAGGAAGACCACGAGGAGAGAGGATCGAAGGATCGTGCGGCAAGCACTTGTGAACCCCGCAGTGACTTGTTCAACGATACGAGCAGACGTAGGCGTAGCAATTGTTCCACAAACAATTTCCAGACACCTTGCAGAAACAAATCTTAAATCCAAGCGCCCTTTCCGTGCACTCCCTTTAACACCGGAACATCGGCAACTGCGTCTACAGTGGTGCCAAGCCAAATCAATGTGGAATGTCACAGATTGGCAAAAGGTTGTGTTTAGTGATGAATCCCGGTTTGTTTTGGGGACAGATGATAACCGTGTACGGGTGTGGAGGCACCCTGGTGAGTGGTACAATTCCCCCCACACTGTTCTACGTCACACTGCCCGCACAGCTGGTGTAATGGTCTGGGGGGCCATAGCCTATGATAGCCGGTCCACTTTAATTGTGATGCGTGGAACCTTAACGGGTCAACGTTACGTTGATGATATTCTTCGACCACATGTAGCACCTTTCCTAAATGGTCTCTCAGGGGCAATTTTCCAGCAAGATAATGCTCGCCCGCATACATCAAGAGTTGCTCAAGACTTCCTACGTCATCTTCAGACTCTTCCACGGCCTGCCCGCTCCCCCGATTTGTCCCCTGTATAGTACGTGGGGGATCACTTAAAACGGCAGATGCCATCGTGTCACTCTGTACATGATTTAGAGTTGGCTGTTCAAGAGTTGTGGGTCCATCTGCCTCAAGACAACGTAAGGTGTCTAATCAACTCAATGCCAGACCGTGTGGCGGCATGTAGTGCAGCTGGAGGTGGTCCAACGCGGTATTGAAGTTGCCCAGTATTTGTGTCGTTGCACACCCTGTATTCGTTTAATTGTCTTGTTTTTGAGATCAAGTGAATCTCTCATCTGTGTCATTATGTGTATTAAATTTCATTTCAATCCGATGCTTTCTTCTTGGGCGCTATTTTCAATGTTCCTGAGTGTACAAGCTAATTTACTATTTTTTGAGGTTTTAAGTATAGAAAAATAATATTTTTTACTATTTATAAGAAATAAATCATCATTAAAGACGTATTTAAAACTTTTCAATTTTAAAACTATGCACATCAATTTTAACAACGTATTTTGATGATTCATATCTACTGCAATAAAAAGTTTTTAACTGTTTCTACGACCTCCAGAAAGGTTTAGATATTACATCATTGACAGAGGATTAAATAACTCTTAAAGTATTGCTATTATAAAAAGATCCAATAGTATGTTATTATAATAAAACTCAATTAGCAATGTTAACGAAAGAAAAGCAACTTACGTGCTTCAATATGTATGTGTATGAGTAACATACATTTAACCAAAATCATGATTTTCTAATTCTTTTCATTAAAAAGTGTTTTATTTTTTTCATGCTCATTATGCATTTAAAAACAATTAATTTTCAGTTAAAATTCCAGATGCATGCTGTTGTATATTTACTAATGAATCTTTCGTCATAAAAATATAAAAATTTAGTTTTTCTATGCTCTCAAAAAAATAGATTACAAGTTTGTCGTCTTATTTATCATCCCAAAATGACAGTTATTAAAATGTTATTCATAAAATGGCATTATTACAGTGCATGTAAACAAAAGAGGAAATAATTGAAATAAAAAAAAAAGAAAAAGTTGATAAAAATGAGAATTTACGGGAATATACATAAGCTCTGAAAGAAATGAAGCAATTTAAAAATGTTAATCTAATTCTCGTACTTTTGTTCGCTAATGATTTTCACACACACAAAAGAAAAAAAATTATCCTTCTGTTTTCGAAATTAATTTTCTTATTTTTTTCAGAGAATTATTTTCTTCACGTGATTACGCGCTCAGCCATTCTTTTTTTACTTAAAATAATTAATTATAGATTTGTTTTTTGTCGTATGCATATTTATAATTTTTGCTTGCATCCATACGCTAAAGATTTTTTTTAATAATCGAAATACTGCTTTTTTAACAAACAGCTTGATAATTAATTTATTTTTTAAGCTCGTGAATACTCGCCCAGAAAATTTCATGTGCAATTTTCTCACAGTATGCAAAAACAGAAACTGAAACGACATAATTAAAAATGTACATAGGTAAAAGTGAAATTGCAACATCATGGAGGAATGTGTGCAACCGTGTGAAAATAGTAGGAATGTAGAGGTAACACTCACATATGCAAATGATTAATGAATCAAACAAAAATATACACAAGAGAACTTTTTAATCAGTATTTAATGCGGCCTCTTGAGTAGCTAGCTATACAAGACTTATAATCATCAAGGCAAACTGTCAATTAAGACATTAATGGTAGCCTTCCACTGTAGATCTCACTTCCTCTACAGAAGTGGTCTTTAAACATTTTGAACTCACGGAACCCCTAGAACAGGGTTGGCGAACCATTGGCACGCGTGCCATTGATGGCACGCCACCGATCAAAACGATCAACCGCGATTGATTCTTCAATCAAGGAATTTTCAGTGAGATTTTCTCAGTTCAAAGAATTATCAGAAACGCTCAACTTAATTATGTACCCTGATGTGACATGGTTTGATAAACTGAACTTGCCCCGATTCGATTGGTTGGAAATTGAAGAATTTGAAATGCAACTTATTGATTTCTAGTCTAGTTCAATATGGATTCAAAAATTTATTGAAACAAGGAAAAAGTTAGAATTGATTGAAACAGAAAGATTAACAAGCAATATAAGTAAAAATGCCAGTAACGAAATTTTAGAAACAATAAATACTCTTCCAGACACGTTTAACTATTTGAAGAAGCAGGCTCATGCTATTTTAACCATATTTTCATCGACCTATGCCTACGAGTCATTATTTTTCAAAGTAGAATAACATTAAAGACTCGCTCAGAAACCATTTGGCATATGACCAATTCAGCATGCATTCTGAGTTAAAAGTAACATCTTACCCAATCCTAATATAATTTGTCTTCTAATCTGCAACAGCAGAAATCACATTAATGTTACTTTATATAATTTGAATTACACTTTTAACGAAAACATTTACTACTATAAAATACAAATGTATTTTTCTGTAGCAAATAATGCAGAGTTTTGAGTTGTTAGTATTTAGTTTTATTATTTTCCGAATAATCACGAGTCAAAATTATTTGAAGGCACATCTGTACCTCTTTAAGCATTTCTTTAGAAAAAATGGCACGTTGATGCACAAAGGTTCGCCACCCCTGCCCTAGAAAACGAAGGTGTTTCCCAGAAACCTGTAGAACTAGAAACTATTTTTGTGGAACCCCGCGTTCCGCACACACACTTAGAAGAATATATCTTAAATTAATGTTTAAAATAGATCAACAATTTATCAATGTAAAGGCAGTTAAAAAAGTATTGCAGTTAAAATTAAAAAATTTTAATCTACTTATAATATAATTTTCTCATTAATAACATTATTCTTTGTGTTCCAAGTGTCACCTACTCACGCATTATGTTTAGTAACTGGGATATGCGTTTGCAATTTTTCACACAAACTGGCGCGAAGTCTTGGTCTGTTTAGATTAATTGCTCTATCGCATTAAATGTTCTGAGTTTCCACTTTATTTTTGTTGCCACTTTTTGTAGCCACAGAGATATTTTTCACTTATACACATTGTTCTCAATGGCACATTAAAATGTTTATAGCTGTGTGAGAAATACTGTGTATTTTTGTATGAATTTACTACATAAAATTTAGGAGCTGTTCTTGCTTTAATTTAAAGTTTTAAGACTGAATATGTTGATAAGTTGTTCCCTCTTCTTTGCTGTAGGTGTTTTTTGCAAAAAGGTGTATTTTGCATTATAAAACTTATTATTTTTGCAAGACGTTGTACTAAGGAGTGTAAAATTATTTCGTGGAACCCGGGATAGTAAATAATTAAATATTCACAATCTAGTAGGTAATATATATATAAAGATAAAATGTTTTAATATTCTTGTGTTATATTATAATGCAATTTAAAAAGTATTTAAAAATAAAGCTATTATGTATAATTAAAATCTTCAGTTTCTTAAGGTATCCGACTACGTTCGGAATCGTGATTTTGCAAACGAGTATAAATGGATAAAATTTATGACATTTAGTGTCACTTAGATTAGAATAAATGTATAAAATTGTTTTAAGGACATTATGACATTAGGTGTTTGGGGGAAACCAAAACCAATTCCACCCTTAGAAAAGAAAATCTTAAAGAAATATTTAAAATAAATCAACATATTATAGATATTTTATGAAAATTCAATTAAAGAAAGTTATAAAAATATTTTTAATAAAAGTTTTTAATATACAATTAATGTCTGTTTGCTCATTAATATTATTAATTCGTGTTCCAGGTGTCATTCACCCTTGCCATTCACCCAGGTGTCCCCTCTCATATTTAGGGACTGGGACATGAACTTGCATTTTTTTTACGTAAAATGTCGAAATCTGACTCTGTTAAAGTTATTTGCAGTCGCGTTTCCTATTCTGCTTTTAATTTGTTTCTATATTCTGTTTTTATTGTCACATACACACACGTTGAGGAAGATTTTTCACTTAAATGGTTCCGAGGATGGAGCATTAAAATATTTACTGAGAAATATTTTACACCTATAAGTGTGAAACACTCCCGTGTATTTTGCATGAATTTGCAACCAAAAAGTTGGGATCTGCTCTTGCTTAAATTTAGATTTTAAAGTTGAATTTGCTATGACAAATCGATAAGTTGTTCTTTCTTTCATTGGCAAGCCTTCAAATTTACTTTATTACTAGAACGGACTTTTTATCCACACACTTATGTTTAGTTTTCTTTTCTGGAAAACATTCTGTTGTAGTGTTTTACCTTTTCATTTGAAAAAAATACTCTATGATATAATTTTTAACAATGTCTTATATATTCAATTCATTTTCTATTAGAAAACTGTATGGTTTACAAAACATTGCACGTTATTATCTTTTTGACATGTAATGACAACAATTTACCTTTTAACTGGTTTGCCCGTACACTGTACGGGCTACCGAAGGCTGTCCACAACCAGTTTGCCCGTACGCTGTACAGAAACTGACATTTTCTTCTTTCTATTTTTGATTTGCATATATTTTTATAGTGAGATTATTAGTGCTAGTGTTTTTAAGAGATGCAGTTTTTCCAGGGTTTTGAAATGCTTCTCATCCGGGATTTCTTTGTGGTTAAGGCGGGAATATTTCATTGAAGGCAGGTCTTTAGATTCTTGAAAACATTCGATAAATAACAGGAATTGTCAAGGCAATGTGCAATGTGCTGCTTAAGAAAAATTGAAAATAGAAAGCCCATATTATCTCTGACCCCATTGCAATGGAAGACTTAATGTTATACCATGCTTCAAATTATGTGAGCATATATATATATGCACACACATACAAAATCCTGAACCGTTTGAAAAAGAGGTACAAACATGATTTTTTTTAAGCATGAGAGAAATTCTTTTAAGATATATGAAACATTCTTCATAGCATGCAGAGCGTACTTACAAAAAGCAAACATTTAGGTTTCTTTTGTGTTCTACAGTTATAAAATAAAAAATAGTGCGAAAACTTTAAAACCGAAAATTAAAATAAAATTCTTCTATATTTTCGCATTTTGTTAAGTATTATTCTTAGTTATATGCAATAAAAAAATGTGCGTTTTTTGGAACATTTTGAACAAAAATATTGACCACGTAAAGGGGTAAAACCAATGCATCTACTTATTCTCCTTAAATTTTTAAAATATGCACATTCAGTCCTTGATGGTATATGTTTACTTCATTTAAAATGGTATACTAAATCTGTTAATAGGAATGGTCTTCTAAGTAGAACAAATATAGCAACTATACTTCCTCACATAAATTTGGAGTCTTCGTTTGTCTAAAAATAATCTTCGAACTCAAAAATCAGCCCAAAAGCTTATTCCTTTCAATAACCATCTAACTTCTAAATGTAAAAGCATAGTTCTCTGTTCTGTTGTGCTTGAAATCGCTTCACTACTCAATAAATGGTGTTTTATGGTACTTCTGTTTCTGTAATGTATTTTACTTTCATATTACTTAAGTAATTAGGTTAAATCTAGGAATAAACAAATAACAATATCCGTATTTTTCGACATTATACTGTTGTCCTGTAAAAATAAAATTTTAAGTGTTCTCTTTTTGGAATTTTTACATTAGTTTTCAGTCATAATTTTAAAATTTTTATTGTTGCCTTTTCAAGATGTTTAATATTGCTATAGATAAGAACCTATCATTACTACAAATTTTGCTTACATATACATACCATCTGTTCTTAACTGTATTCATAATCATCGAAAATTACATTTTTGCAAGATTTTTGTTCTATGCATTCGTAAAGTAAAATAGTACTTATATTTATAGCAAATTAAAAACATTGACTTCCTTTTTATTTTCAGCTGCAACGTTCCGAAAAACACCGATTAAAAAAACCCATTCGTCTATGCTCTGGTTGAGTGATGCTTTTTTGGTAAGATATTAAAATAGCAATTCCGCAAATAGTTTATATTTACTGATGTGTGTGTGTGTGTGTGATTAAGATCTCAACCTTTCTCAATCTTAAATCTCAACCTTTTAAAGGTTTGGTCAGCCTTAAGCTGTTAGAATCCTTGATTTCCGGTAATGGCTTTTCTGATTGATCCGAATACACGGGTGATGCAAGATTGCATCATCCTGCCTTAAAAAAAAAGCTAACGTTTCAGTCTTTGGCAGATAATTGATTGATTGATTGATTATTAACGTTGCACTGTTTAGCTACACGAGGGCTTTTGGCGACGGACCACGTAATTTTGAACCATGGTCAAGTGACGTGGACGACACCTGAGCTGGCACCCCCTCTCCTAACTACCACACCACACCAACGGGAGGACGTTTCAGCTCTCGACAGATTTAACGTGCATCGCTGCCCTACACGGTGGGTCTTTAGTGGTACTGGGCTCGAACTCGTGACAAGGCAAGCCACGGTCCGATACCTACACCACTCGGCTACCACGGCCCTTTGGCAGATAAAGTTGAGAGTATATATTTCCCGAAAGGAGGGTAAACAAGAAACTAATTATCACGCAAAATCTTAGAAAGCTCAAGATCATTATGAATTAAAATCTTTCGAGAGAAAATTAAAGTGAATAATATATATAATTATGTTAGTATTTTGTATGATACTTTTAGGGATATTTTTGATTGATATTATTTTTTGGGGGTAACCTTAGTGTGAAATGGCAATAACTACATTTCTTGCACCTTTATATAAATCAATATTTTCAAAAACAATCCATTGAAAAGAAAAGTAATCTGAGAATTTAATTTAATTTAGCTAAAATGTCATTATTTCCAAGGGATTAGCTGCCAGGTTCTTCTGACAACTGGACAGAGCGACGCATTTATTTCCTGACTCCAGTTGTCCTCAAAGGTGTTCACTTGCAGTCTTTATCTTCCAATAATTAATTCATTGGAAGCTCATATCTTTCGCGACATTAAAATAATTAGCCATCTGCTTTAGCGCTCCAAGTGGCTAGGCAAATTTTCTCGGGCGGAAAGTGTCAGCGAAATTCCCGAGATCTAACGCTCCAACGCATTTTAATGAGAGCAAATCTTTTCCAAATCACTGATTACGCTCTAGTATTTTTAACATTGTTAACGCTGGGTTTTTACTGATGACTTGTTTATACTCCGGGCTATCGGCTCGACCAGGAAAGGGTACTCTTCCTTCAAAATGCTTTTCAGGTCAGCAGTTTTAAAATACTCCGCAATGCTGTAGAAGAAATGAAGAACAATTTATTATCTTTGATTGAATTTACAGTCCATTAAGTACTCAGGGGGAAGAATGGAAAAAAAGGAAAAGGGAATATAAATTTCATATCATTGATTTTTCTATCCATGCTTGTGAAATGAACCCATTATTTAGACTAAGCGAATGGATTATTCATCCCAGCTTCATTTAATATTCATAAGAGGTGAATATTTTATAACGTAAATGATTAACATATTTTTTTAAGGTCAGCTAAGCTGGAAAGAATATAAACTTCTAAAACTATCTATCGTGCACACACTGGATTTAATGGAAGGTACATTATTGCTGATGTGTGGGTTCGTATCATAATAAATAAGGAAAATATTACTGCAAACAATATAAGAGCATGATACATTCGATTGAGGCATTAAACATTTACTAAACATTTAGTTCCCGAACGCCTAAAACACAATTTATGATAATGAACGTAAAATATTTATTCGCAAATACTGCTTGAATTTACAAACGGCAAAAACATTATTAGTGAACACAATTTCACATTCATTAAGGCTATTTTCGGTTAATGTTAAAGAATAGGACCCGAATTTGGAACATTTTTTCAGATATAAAAGAAATGAAAAATTAATATGATATTCTGGCTTCACGATCCTTTAGACAGCAGCATTTTTTATCATATTTCCCATTTTAACCGAGTTGATTCATTTTTTCGGGTATAAAATGTGTTTCGCATTTTTTATCCTATACCGTAATGTTAAATGGGCTTTGCCTTCACGTATTAAAACAAAAAAGAAAGTATTCACGAAATATTTTGAAATTTTTGAAAACACTATATTGTTAACAGAGGTACGAGTTATAATATTGCAAATTTCTATGGAAGTTGGGTCATTTTTCTGTCTGAAATCTGCTTCGCGTTTAGTTAGAGAGAGAGAGAGAGCTCTCGTACTTTTACCGAAGACAGCCTTAAACAAACATTTTTGCACACATTGTATGTCTGTGTGCAAAAACTTTCACTTTTTCATTACTCATGTCATTACTCATTACTCATGTCACTTTCTCATTAAAAAATGCACTGTTAGCCATATAAAATGCAACAGTATAAAGAACAAGGTATTAAAATGAAATTCCATGCACAAATGATTTTAAAAGTAATGATGAAATAATTGAAATAAAATAGTCCTTTTAAATTGCGGAACACGAAGAAATCAACGTCTTATGTAGTCGCTATGTCTGGTAATAACTATTTTAATACTTCTTGTCATTGAAAGAAATAGATTTGCAGCGACCCCTTCTCCAGCAAGTCACATACAAAGGAAAGGAATAAAAGCGCTTAACGATCCACCCGAATAAGGAATCCTTTTTCGTCCCAGTCGCCTCACGCGTACAAAATGAAGTCTTCGGACTTGTAGGAGGGCAGTTCAAATCACTCTACCTCCAAGCATTCCAAGGTCACCATGGGTCAGCCAGACAACATGCTTCAACCAAATCCACCATCTCAACAAGAGAAAACATTTCACCGACACCCAAATCAACTGAGGATATGTATCAATTGCAGTAATGGCTGGAAAGAAGTCTTCTCTAAGTATCCCTGAGAAAGTCCATCGACAGCATAAATAACCATCTTCTCTAGGAAGGGGGTATACACTGACCCCTTCTTCCACATGTCGCAAGCAACAGAGAACAGGAATAAAAGAGCTTAACGTTTGGAACGCACCATGGGTCAGCCAGACAACATGCTTCAACCAAATCCACCATCTCAACAAGAGATTGCCCACAACGTCAACGGAAAAAACGTTTCACCGACACTCAAATCAACTGAGGATGTGTATCAATTACAGTAATGGCTGGAAAGAAGCCTTCTCTAAGTATCTCTGAGAAAGTTCATCAACAGCATAAATAACTATCTTCTCTAGGAAGGGGGTATACACTGACCCCTTCTCCCACATGTCGCAAACAACAGAGAACAGGAGTAAAAAAGCTTAACACTTGGAACGTGTAGGGATTCCTTTTCATTTCAATCGTCTAACACATGCACGTCATGACTGCTGACCGATGAATTGGTGATTCAAATGAACACTTGTCAATGTCAAAAGCTAAAAAAAGAAGATTTTTGTTGTATTCTCGGGGTAAGATGGTATAGCTTCGGATGTTGTATGCGTGGCCAGTCATTTGATAATTATAGATCACATATCGATGGGCTTCATGTCAGGAGAACAGGTTAGCCCCTGATAGTAATACAGCCCGGTGGGTAATGAAGAATTGTTGAACATTTTGTGCGATGTACGGTCATGCAATATTCTCTTGAAACATCACAATAGGCAAGTCTTGAAAGCAAGGGGTGATAGATTTCAAAACTTCAAGCATAGTGAGATATATCTTTATATTAGCAATGGATATTAGCGAAATGCGGGATTAAAATACAATGACACTCCAAACCATAATATCAGATGGAGAACCAGTATGGAGATGCATATTGCAAGAGTCATGCAATCTCTCATAGTAGCATCGTAAGGCTTGGATACGACCATTGTTACGTTGTAGGCACAATTCGGATTCTTCAGAAGAGATTATGTCGTTCCACTCATTCGTCTAGGTATGGCGTTCAACTTACTATTACGGCCACATACTCCTGTGATATACAGTCAAAAGTAATTGTAGCAAGGGACACCCTGCTGAAATTTTTTTAATTGCTTCTTGTCAAACTTTTTATAAAAAACATTTCTGAAGATCTTTATTTAATTCACAACGTGAAGCATTTTGTCATAAAAGTTTGCTTTTCTTTTGTCGAAATAAAAGAATTAAGGTAATTTCGGAATAATCAACTGCTAATGTTTTCTTTTGATTGGAATGTAAAACAAATTGTTTTGAAATGGCTTCTAAAATTGAAAGATGGCTCGAAGGTAACGTAACTACGCTTTCCGAAGAGAAATATTCGTATGAACAAATTGTAAAACATAAAAATCTTGGTTATTGCATTTAAAAAAAGGCGTTTATAATCTATTTGATTTGGAGAGTAAGAAACTTCTATTTGAAAGTAAAAATGAAAACATGACCACTAAACCTAATCCTAATTCTGTCATAACACAAGCAACTATCAAGAAAGTGTTTATCCTAAAAGTAAATCCACTGACTCAAAAATTCATTGCTTCGAAACTGGGAATGTCTTCCGGCACCGAAAGCAAAAATTATTCATAAAGATTTAAGGTATCCGATTACGTTCGGAACCGTGATTTTTCAAAAGCGTATAAATGCATAATATTTCTTATATTTAGTGTCACTTAGATTAGAAAATGTATATAAAATTGTCTTAAGAATATTATTACAAAAAAAAAATTATTTGAGTACAATATTTTGACAAAAAATGAACATAGAATGACCCATTTTCAAAACATTCTCCTTTTGTGAAAAAGGCTTCTATTATAATTATATTTTTCCTGTATGTAGCTCAGACCTCTATACAGAGGCTCAACTAGAATTTTTGAAATATATAACTTAGAAGTGGGTTTATTCATGTTTTACGACAACAGAGGGGAGAAGTTTTAAGAAAAAAACGCTGATAATTTTTTCAATTGGGTGTAATTCTGAAAGTACGAATTTTTTTAAAAAAATAATTCAAACTCTCTGAAAAGTCTTTACTTTATATAAGCAAAATATTATTATTTTAGAAACATTTTTTATAAAAGGAGAAAATTTTGAAAAAAGGTTATTCTAAGTTAAATTTTTGCCCAAATATTGTATTTAAATAAACTTTTTTTTTTTATCAAAGTGTCCTTAAAAGAATGTTATACATGTATTATAATCTAAGTGACACTAAATATCATGAAAATTATCCATTTATGTGGTTTTTAAAATCACGGTTCCGAACGTAGTCGGATACCTTAAAGTTAAAAAAGATGTTTGAACTTCAAGTTCATCTGCTTTTGTTAAAACTTATTGCTAAAAGAAAAACAAATCGTAGAATATTATATGATAAATACCTAGCTGCTGAAAAATGGAAATTTGTAGTGACACTCGATGAGGGGTGGATATATTAGAGGAATTGTAATAAAAGAAGAATTTTTTATTGCTCAACTGACGAGATTGACAGCACAAAATGGCTTTGTAAGTGTACAGAAAAGTACCCAAAGAAATTCATGATAATTGCAAGGTTATAACGCAACGGCAAATTAAAAAATAAAAGAGTTTCAAGTAAAGCCAAAATTAATTCATTTTACTATCAGCAGACTATTTTAGAACCAATTTTTGAAGAAGAAATTCCGGCCTTACATGGAAAAGACATTGATAAATTTGAGCTTCATATGGACAAAGCCTCTAGTCCAGGGATGGCGAACCAGTGGCACTCGTGCCTTTGATGGAACGATTCACAATATTTTAGGCACGCCAGCGATCAAAATGGTTTGCATTTTATTTCGAAATAACCAAGTTCACTATGAAGTATTACGAACAATCGCAAGTGGGCAGTTGCGGGTCGGCGGGGAATACTGTCATTCGTTGCCTTAGTTTCGTCGTGGACTACAATTACTAATAATGCAAAGTTTGCCTTTGGATAGCATAGTTAATTTCATTCATACAACTGTATTTTAAAGTTTATTTGGGTTGTATTTATGATTTTTGACTTTTATTTAACATGGCTAGTTCAACAAAAGAACAAAAAGTGCAAGATAGTGTAACAGATTTGATAAATTTAGAAATACGGCATGAATAGTAAAAGTGACAAAGAGATGTGTGGGTGCGTGTGTTTTTGTTCTGGAATAGTGGTATGCAGAGCCTCGTCTGTAAAACGGCATTTTGAAACAAATCACAAATCCTCTTGTCAAAAAAGTGAACCACAGCAAAAATGATTAATTGCTTAGAACCCGTTTGGCAGATGACTCCAATTCAGCATGCACTCTACTAAAAGTAACATGTTACAATCCTAATATAAGTTATTTGTCATCCAATCTGCAACAACAGATGTCACACTAATGTTTACTTTAATTTGAATTACACGTATAACTAAAACATTTACAACTATACAGAGCAAAAGGTATTTTTTCATAGTAAATAAAGAGTTTTGTGTTGTTAGAATTTAGTTTTATTATTTTCACAATAATATCAAGTAAAAGTTATTTGACGGCACGTCTATACCTCATTAAACATTTCATTAGAAAAAAATGGCACGTTGATCCATAAAGGTTCGCCACCCCTGCTCTTGTCACACGTCTAAGTCAACTGCCGCTTAGTCAACAAAGAAAGAATCAGCCAAAGGAATAAATTGTATATATATCTAATTTGATGAAATACCTGTTAAATCATCTGGCGCTTCTCCAATGGACTTTTGTGCTGTTGGTTTATTAAAACGAGCCTAAGGAAAGCGACATTTGAGAACATTGAACGGACTTTAGAAAGCGATTCAAGAGGAATGGAATAAAATTGGCATGGCAATAATAAGAAAAAGTTTACTTCCGTAGAAAATTTGAGCTAGAGCTATTGAAAAGAATCATGGGTATCAGACAAAAGCAAATCGCTTCAAAAAATGCTCATTTATTAAAAAAAAATTAACTATCAAAATCGTTTCCATAAACCTTCTTCGTGAACGACCTTCTGTATATGATTCAAAATATGTTGCTGATTAAATTTTAAAAGAGAATGTGGAATAAAACTTCATATTAGTAATTGTTTAATAAGCCAGTTTTTTTTTAAAAAACTAGCCTGATTAAGTCTTCAATGATCTCTTTACTGGTGTGTTCTATAGAATATTTTTACCCTTTTTCTCCTCGTATGCACAAATAATGGGCTTTTATAAAGGAAAGGCATTTTTTTTCCTTTTGAAACTGTTTCTCCAAACTGATCCAAAAGAATACAGCTCTTGTGTAACAATGCACGTTTGAGACTAATGATATGAACTTTCATATTTTAAGGCATTCGTCCGAAGGTAATGCCTTACTTCTAAGTTAACTTCGTGACCTAGAGGTGTGGGACTGAATGAAGAACTAGGCGTTGCCATAATCTTAATATCTCTTTATTAAGATCTTAACTTAAACACTATACAATGATAATATTTATATTTTAACTTAGAGGATCTGAGGTGAAGAAACACACAATACGTACTACCAAATAAGTAATAATACCTACTCACTATATTTAACTTTACCGCCTATTCCTAATCTCAGTATATACGCAGTTCCTAGTATTAATTTGAATGATCCTATCTCTATATCCTAGGTAAGCAGTAACACACTCGAATCCTCAATGTCGTTTCTTTATCTCGTATGGAATGGAATCCACCTTGACTTGAACGCACTGTCACGGATAGCTGAACACTGGAATATCGGCTTACTTCAGCTTACACGCTTAAATTCAGACTGGCATAATCACTTCCTAAAGGGCCACACCGCTTACGCTAAACTTCTGCTATTTAAAAGGTTCTTACTTTGCATAATCACGCTTCTCTTCTCTCTGGATTTGGTTCGAAAGAATTAGCCTTTTTCGACCCCAAAGAACCCAAGAGGATAATTAATAGAAAGTGCGATGAGCTCGTCACAACTGTGTTGTATTGTGTTTTCTTATTTATTTGTTTATTTTGTCAAGTCAAACAATGTATTTCATACTGTTTACGAATTTTGTGTAAGTAGTGTAAATAATTTGTATTTGGATGTGTAATGCATTTATATTACTCTATGTTATATTTATTTTATTTTAAAATTGTACTATTCACAAGAAAACGCCGTCCCTTACGCTATAGTGGCGATTCAATGAGAACTTGATGAAATCTTGGCGATAGAGCCAAGTTGGCATCATATTTAATGACCAGGTTGGCCACCAATTTGGCGACTTTAGCGACCATTTAGGCGTCATTGGTGACCATGATGGCGAATTTCGGACCCTCTGGATTTGTCTAGAAATTAGTGGATTCCTACACTAATTTCACGCTCCATGACGCGTGCGGATCTTTCTGGAAGTTCCCGCCGGGTTTATAAATAGAGCAGGGCCAGCCGCAACCAGTCAGTCTTGATTCAACCAGCGAGTAGTGAACATTGTTTTGATTAGCTTGGCTGTGCTTGTGAATAATCTTTTACATACGTGTATTTTAAACACTGATAATTGTGTTTGATTGCTGTTGAAGGTGTGAAGACCTTCGGAGATTTACTTTATGAATATTGCTGCGGAATCCTGTATTTAAAGGATTGAATTTTTGATAATAAATTCGCATCGCTATTAAAGAATTGTTTATGTGATTGTTTTGCATAAAATCCTCGATCCCGGATCTACGTAACAATATTTAAATTTAAATCTTGCCCACTGAAACTCAATTTATCGACGAATGGACAAAAAGATAATTTTTTCGTCATTCAATTTTTTTCCATAAAGCCAGAATTTGTATGTAAATAGATTATTGGATCCAGTAACAAAAAAGTCATGGGATACTAATATTATAATAAGTACTCTCCTAGCACAATTAAGTTTTTTTTTAAATACTATAACACACTTAAGTAACTCTTAAATTTTACTCAGTGACATTTTTCAGTTTGTTGTTGCTGTTGCTAATGCTACCTATTTGACAATGTCAGACCGAAGCCCATGAAATTTATTGCTAGAAAGGGCTGATTGCACGCCTGTCGTTAGCCGTGGCTTTCGGCACCATACATGTGACAGCACGTTTTGTCTCGGTTCTAACCCAATTTTGAGAAAGAACACCCTGGATGTGGTCAAGGACCTCCTAGCGACCTCGGGACCGAAAGTTAGTATCATTTGACATCACTATTTTTTTTAAGATTATGTTTTGAATTAGTTCCAAGTTTGTAGAAAATTAAAAACTTCTGCTGACATTTTAATAATTTTTTTGTGTGGTTTCTTTTTATGCGGTCTCTATCTACCGCACAAAAACAGGTTTTATTGTATATTAAAATGACGAATTTTTCCTTCAACTAAAATTCTTATTTTTCTCGAATCTGGTCATATTTCTATTTCGATACAACAATGCTTTTGAATGAATTTGTGGTCTCCAGATTTCTCGCATTAATTACATCCCAAATTACAAATTTTTAATTTCAATTGATTGTCTTGAGTTTATTGATGCATACTGTGTAGAAATCCCTTGCGAAAAGACTATTTATATGTAAAATCGATTGGTTAAATCTTTCCTAAGTGGATCTTACGGAGTAATGTATCGATTCGACTGAAGACTTCATTAAATAGAAGAGGCTAATAAATTTGAACTGAGTAATTGTTATTCAAACGTTGTTCAAACATTGAGTAATTTATCTTCAAATGAATCTGTCACAATACTTACAAGGATATGTAGCAGTATGAATATGATGGTGGTAAGGGGGCTTCTTAGGAAGGATACGTAATTAGGGATATTTGAGTTTTATCAAATAGTTACTGAGTTGCATTGTTGGATTGTGTTCATCTGATTAAGTTATATTTTGATAATTAATTAATAAACTCTAGTCAAAATCTACTTACATTTTACTCTGAATTAACTTCTATAGAGTTTATTTCCACTTCAACTAATGAAGGAAAAAACTGTATAAAAGCTGTATTTGCCTCTCTAGAAAAATTTCACTCAGACATATTATTTATCTACATGTGTTCATTGAAATAATTATGTTGCATAAACTGCTAATGACATTCATTCACATTAAATATAATTATTTGTGCTTTTATAAAACTTAAGAAAATTAGATATTTTATAAAAGCTATATTTTTGCATCCTGCTAAAAATATGTACATTTTATTAAAAGAACCTTTATAATATTATTGAAAAATTCTTGAAAATAAAGAAAACTTTTGTTGTTGTTGCTAATTCTACAGGGTCTGACGAAGTCAGACAAGATCAATTAATTCGCTGACTCTCAACAAGTCCAACACAAGAAGGGGATCAGTGTAAATATCTTGGCCTGTGAGATCCATGCAACGCATTATGTGTTCGTGAGAAGTCTGGTGATCTTGACACTTTGCACACATATAGAAGATTTTTTTGTTCGTTGAGAATAAGAGGCACTTGAGGCGATCACTAGTAAGACGAGAGAGTGTAGTCTGGGAGCATCTGTCACACTTGAGAGCTAGGGACAGACCGGGTCTATTACCCGCATACCAATGATGAGTGGGAGGCACCCTCCACTTACTTCACTTTTTGAGATTTTTTAGGGAGTATAATTCCAGATAGGTAAGGGTGGATGTTGAGGAAGTTAGAAGATTACAGCCCTCCTTTACTAGTTTGTCCTCCATTACATTGCCGTTAAGGTATACGACTACGTTCGGAACCGTGATTTTATAAAAGCGCATACATGGATAATTTTCATGATATTTAGTGTCACTTAGATTAGAATACATGTATAAAATTGTTTTAAGGACAGTTTGACAAAAAAAAATTTATTTAAATACAATATTTCGGCAAAAAATTAACTTAGAATAATTTTTTTCCAAATGTTCTCCTTTTGTGAAAAATGCTTCTATTATAATAATATTTTTCCTGTATATAGCTCAGATCTCTATACAGAGGCTCAACTAGAATTTTTAAAATATATAACTTAGAAGTGGGTTTATCCATATTTTACGACAACAGAGAGGAGCAATTTTAAGAAAAAAACACTAATTATTTAAATTGGTGGTAACTCTGAAAATAATGTGAGTTTTTCAAAAAATTCTAGTTGAGCCTCTGTAGAGAGGTCTGAGCTATATACAGGCAAAATATTATTATAATAGAAGCATTTTTCCCAAAAGGAGAACATTTTGAAAAAAAATTATTCGAAGTTAATTTTTTGCCAAAATATTATATTTAAATAATTTTTTTTGTCAAAATGTCCTTAAAATAATTTTATACATGTATTCTAATCTAAGTGACACTAAATATCATAACAGTTATCCATTTAAACGCTTTTTTAAAATCACGGTTCCGAACGTAGTCGGATACCTTAAGTTCGACATGAGATGGGATCCACACTGAAAATGGATATCATGGTGCAGCGATATATGTTTCAGTTTGTGTAAGATGAAGGCACTGGTTTTGTCACCAACAATAAACTATTTATAAAGGTGTTAAAGTGAACTACGGATATCAGAGAGAATCCAAAGATCACCGTAATTTTTCTTAGAATAGCCTCAAATCTCTCAACAATGGCTATTAGTTCACTTCTGAAAACTGAACAGAAATATGGATTGCGTTTTTTCAAAGACAATTTTTCCTGGGGTGTATCGATATAGATACCACTACAGGCCTGGTTAGATATTCTACTACCATCAGTATAAATCCTGATTGCATCATTGGGGATGCTGTTAAAGATCTCCAACGCTAAATGTATAAGATGACTAGAGACAAAAGAGAAATTTAATTTTTTTTTAAATACCATACAAATAAATTTATTCCCAATTTTTCGACATAAAAAATATTTGCAAAAAATAGCTATTACAGTATATTAGAATAAATCTAAACTACTTTTTTAAAACGCAAGATTTTCAGTGCTTTTATTTATTTGTAAGTTTAAACCACAATTTGTTTTTGAAAATGTTATAATAATTATTTTAAAAATTAGCAAAAACCTTCATTGGAACGAAAAATTTAGGACCAAACGATTTTTCTGGTGTAATGTTGTGTAAATCGACACAAAAATGGTGCCATAATATCCCACAGCTACAAAAACACGAAGAAAATAAGCAAAAATTAAAAAAAAAAAAATCCAGAACTAAAAAGAAATTTAAAGAATTGGTTTCAAGTATAGTTGTGTAGAAGATCAAAATATCATAGTGAGAGGTGGTTGGCAAGAAAAACCTTACCTTGCGACATAGCCATCCTGTGATGACCATGTCGTGCCGGTTCCGCATAAGCTAGAGGTGTGGGATTATCAAAATGATGAGACATAATAATTCTTAATACAACTTTTATTAAGAATAACTTATATTACTTAAATTCTAATTTGACAATTTTAATTAAAGTGAGAGTCAACACCCAATTAAACCATGTATTTAAGTCAGATCACGCAACTAGATCCTTTATCTTAATTATAGTTAATAATACGATTCATCTAATTACCTATATCAAATATTACCTTTTTCAGATCTCCTTCCTTTACCTAAAGAGAGATAGCTATAAATTCACTTTGAATAAGAAGATTCCAACTTCTTTATATTAGGCTTCTATTCCTTCTAAAGCTATCGGACTGCTAACTCTTGGTCTGCAAGACTACACACTAAGCTATCTTTAAACTAGCCGCACTAACGATCAGAATGATTCCACACTAAACTATCTCTAAGCTTGCCGCGCTATATCTTATCATCAAAGCTTCTATCCTTTTATAGTATATCTCATTTACATATTATCTTTGTTTATCTTCTTGGTATTGGGTTGGAAAAGTTTTGCCATTAATCGTGGCCGTCAAAGAACATAGGAGTTATGTTAGCAGAAAGACGCGAGAGACGTCACCCCCCCCAAGAAAAAAAAAGGGATTTACTTAAGGGTTCTCAATGCCCTTAATAAATTACGTGCTAAATCTCTATTTCAAAATTTTCCCGTTTTTGAGTTTTTTTTAAAATTTTTAATCTTAAACCCCATTTTAATTTTTTATAATTTCCAATATTTATCTTGACTTTAATTTTCATTGCAATTTTAATTTTAAATTTTTAAACTTTTATAAAAAAATTTTTATTTATTTTAATTTTTCAACTATCTTAAAATTTAAAATTTTTAATATTCAATTTAAATTTAAACCGTGACAAAAAATTTTTACTCCAATAACTAGGCCAACATTAATAATTACTGTTTAATTTACCCCACTCTCACTTTTAACATTAAATTTTTTAAAATATTTATACATTTAAAATTTTTCAAAAAAACAAATATTCTGGGTGCGCAGCCCCAACTTTGACCCCTAACACTTCATAGGAGCGGTACCCGCCCCTTTCTTTTTAAGCTATAAATTTCATACTTTTCAAATTTTCGGGGTCAGTCTCCTGAAAAAAAATTTTTTGAGTCTCTATTTCCATAATATCAATCAATTTCACTATTATTATATATTATTTATATATCAAATAAATTTTCATCTCCATCCCCACATCTGGTTTCAAAAAAAATCCCAATGACCCGGGGGTTAATTTGTTAGTCCCTTTGACTACGCCGCTTTTCCCCTGAACCAGATCCCCATAATACATAACAATACAAAAAATATATATATAAAACACATATTATACAATTACAAACATTTTTCAATAAACTAAAAACAAATAACCAAAGGTTTTTCGATCTCACGAAGTCATACATCGAAGCAAACAAATGTGTGATTAAAATGTTTTCTTCAAAAAAAAATTTTAACAAGTAAAAAAGTTCCAAAATTAAATAAACCCTTTTAGTGTTTGACGGCATAATTTTTAAGCACCGCCGAGACTTCCTTCTTGCAAAATTCTTCCGACCACTTTTTGGGAAGATCAAAAAAAGAAACAATACAACCTGATTTTTATATGTTTTTCCACCATCGTCCAACGATAAAATTGCTATCACTTTTTCTTTCCTCGGTTTTTGGAATTTCTTGTTGTAAGGCTTGAATTTCCTTGTCGTCCTTTCCTTTTACTTTCCCCAAATTTTCTCCTTGGCTGGTCGGGTTTTTTGTTCTCCGTCGTGGCCTTAGATTATAAGTTGATTTATCTGGGAAATTCTGTGCCTTCTCTTCTGTTCTTTTTTCCGCTTCAAAAATAGTACTGGATGCTTTGCTTTTATTAATATTATTGTTTTTTCTTTTTCCACTTTCTTTGTGGTCCATTGTTCCTGACACACCTGATCTTTTTTAAAACCCATTATTCTTTAACCTTTTTTTTTTATTTTCATTCCCAAATGAACTAGGTAGTGATCTACCCCGTGATTTGTTTTTTTGGGTCCTCTGTATTTTTTTATTGATTTGATTGGTTACCAATCCCTTTTTTCCCCTAACTTACGTTTCACCGCAGATTTTTTTTCCCATATTGTGACTATTTAATCTTGTTACTTTTTCCGAAGTACAGTTTCCTGACTTGATCTTTTTACTATTTGGGGGTCCCGTTCCTAATTCGACTTCGTCACATTTCCTGACGATATATTCTTTTTTGATCTACGTTAACTGTTAATCTTTTCCTGATTTTATTACAATATTATTATACTTTTAACTTCTAAGACTCTATAAGGTCCCTCAAATTTTTTTTTAAATTTGCACATACTTTGTTAGCTGCTGAACTTACAGGGTGTGTTTCTAATAAGACCCAATCATTTTCCTTTTTTTCTTATGCTTTTTTCGTCATTATAATATTTTTCCCACCTTCCTGTTTAATTTTTTGTACTTAGTCTAGCTTCCTGAAAGCTCTTTTTAATATTTTGAATTTTGTTTTTTAAAAATCATAACTAGTTTTGAAATGGTGTAATCAATTTTCGACCAAAAAAAAATCCAGCAGGTGTTTTTCCCTTTTTCATTCAGCCGAGAATGCGGCAAACTCAGAAGAATTTATCCCAAGTATCGTGTTGATCATTAACATAATTTGCAATCATTTGCACTATATCCGATTAACCCCTTTTAGTCCCATTTGTTTGGTCGATATGACGTCTTCAAGCCTTATGCCCAATTTTCCCTTTAAATGCTCAAAATCGCGGATATAAATTGGGGACCATTATCACTTATTAATTTTATTGAGCTCCATAACGCGATATAAAGTTTCAAAAAAAAATCCGCATTATAGGATGAGGCCTTTTAAGATATAATTTCAGCCCATTTGCTGAAATGATCGGGTTTTACTAAAATATAGCGGGTTTCGTCTTATTCTCGATATAGGGTACGGGCCCCAAATCTAACGTCACTATCTCATTCGGGTAATTCGATATAATTGATTTAATCGACCAGCTTAACGCTTTTATTTTTTAACTTGCAAAAATGGCATGTAGAGTTATAAGCCCTCATTTGGAAAAACAAACATCCCCAATTTTATGATAGTTTTAAACGCCGGTTCAGCAATTGGTTGTCATAAATTTTTCATTATTTCATTCCCTTAAAGATTTTGAATGTATACACCATTTCACCTAATGACGTTGCGTGTTTGCATAAAATAACAATCCTTCAATTAAACGGAAATCGTGGACCAATTCTCACATATCGTTGCATTAACCGAGTTATCTTCCGGGTTTTCTAAATATCTATATATATGACCTAATTCTGGGTCATTTTTCTGTTCAGTTATTAATTGTTCCCGCGAAGTAAGTACCAAATCCCTGATTATGGCACAATTAATTTTATCACCAATTATACTATTCCCATGCTTTTTCGGTAAAACATTAGCCACCATATTTAACTTCATTTCTGACCCATTAACTGTAAATTCCTTTATTTATCTTATTATCTTCAACCAGTAAATTTTTTGAATTTTCAACGATTTCGATCAAAATCTAATACGATTCTTGACTCTTTTATGAAATCGATACCTAGAATACATGGGTATTCTAAATCTTTCAACACATGAAATGACCAATTCCTTTCGAATTGTCTGATCCGAATATTCAATTCTACAATCCCCCTGTTTTGGCATTTCGCACCCTGTGCTGTTATTACCTGGCGCGATCTTTTAATTTTCTTATAGAAAAATATTTTCTATATACTTCTTCGATATAAATGATTTATCTGCTCCGGTGTCCCATAGCGCTTTCAAAATGTGTTATTTAATAAAATAGAACGTGTGGAAGTTCTACGGGTGATATACATATCGGAGAAAGTCTAATTTCTCTTGTCGACACCCCTTGGAGGTTGATCATTAACCTTTTCAATATTTAATCGTCCCCCTTTTCTTCCTATCGCCCTCGATTGAAATTTTCACTCGAACCCTTATTTCTACGGTCCCTATTAAAATTATCATTTCGCTCATTTTCGACCTGAGTAACCCCTGTTGCTGGATCTTTGATCATTATTCCGAAACCTATTCCCTCCGAACCCTCTATTTTTTTGACGGCTATTCTCGTAAAACCATTTTTTGTTATTTGTCACGTCTTATTTCAGAATTCCTCCAGTTTCACCATTAGCTTCAAAATTAGGCACCCTATTCGCATTTTGACCTCGTTTTTTCTATATTATCGTTCTGAAAACCCCCAATTTGCAGAATTCTTTTTTCAATTTAGCCAAGACTTCTAAAAGTTGTATCGTGTTTTGTGGATTTCTGACCCCATAGTCTTGTATCTGTGGTTCGAGTCGCTAAAAATATCCACTAAATTGCGGGACATTCCCAATTTAAACCCCTTTTATTTTTATAAACTATACGAAATCATTGGATCCGTTTCTTCCCCCGGGCGCGTAAAAATTTCGACTGTAGTTCTTTTTTATTTTTTACCGCGGGAAAAAACCTTCCTAAATTCAGTTTTGAGCTGGGGAAAATCCGTGGTGTATTTTGCACTAACAACGAAACCCAAAAATCGAATACCAATCTTGGGCCCTTCCGGATGACTTTTTAAGTAACACATGACAGATTACGGGATTTCAAGCGTATGTTATTATCAATACATTATAAACTCTGCTTTCCACCCTGAAAATTTCATTTCAGGTAGAACCATTCCACCCACATTTTTCCAACCCAGAATTATATATAAGTTCGGGCGCCATTGCGACATAGCCATCCTGTGATGACCATGTCGTGCCGGTTCCGCGTAAGCTAGAGGTGTGGGATTATCAAAATGATGAGACATAATAATTCTTAATACAACTTTTATTAAGAATAACTTATATTACTTAAATTCTAATTTGACAATTTTAATTAAAGTGAGAGTCAACACCCAATTAAACCATGTATTTAAGTCAGATCACGCAACTAGATCCTTTATCTTAATTATAGTTAATAATACGATTCATCTAATTACCTATATCAAATATTACCTTTTTCAGATCTCCTTCCTTTACCTAAAGAGAGATAGCTATAAATTCACTTTGAATAAGAAGATTCCAACTTCTTTATATTAGGCTTCTATTCCTTCTAAAGCTATCGGACTGCTAACTCTTGATCTGCAAGATTCCACACTAAGCTATCTTCAAACTTGCCGTGTTATTGATCAGAATGATTCCACACTACTATCTCTAAGCTTGCCACGCTATATCTTATCATCAAAGCTTCTATCCTTTTATAGTATATCTCATTTACATATTATGTTCGTTTATCTTCTTGGTATTGGGTTGGAAAAGTTTTGCCATTAATCGTGGCCGTCAAAGAACATAGGAGTTATGTTAGCAGAAAGACGCGAGAGACGTCACAACCTGTAATCGGGAACTCTATCATCTCTGATATGTGTTCATAGTGAGTATAATTCTAACGAGAGCTATTGGTGTATCGGTATCTAACTCTCTTGAAGGCCAATAGTAGATCCAGAACTGTTGCTAATGATGCATTTCCAAGCGTTTCACTTGAAAGTTCCACATATTTTCGATTGAAATTGGATTGGATACCAGTAAGACAAAATTCTGCCCACATTCATAAAAAGTACTCGATTTCATTGCTGATCTGTTGATTTCTTTGTTTTGCCGAGACGCATAAAACATTATCTACAATGATCAAACGCTAATGACGCATACAATACTAGTTGTCGTGTAAATAGATGATTACCATAGAACAACTTCTTGACCACAATAAAACTCGATATCGTTAGTCTAGTAGTGTGTTGCGAATTTTCCATTTATAGGCCTTACGTTTTGGATCTGTAGTAAATTTATCGGTAATCCATCATCGGGATTGCTCGAGGAGGAACATTGCTGAATCCTAGGTCTGTAGTTTCCTATAGTTTGAAATGCATAACCAGATCATGAAATGAAGTCAAACTAGTCATACTTTGACCTTCCTCTATCTTCTCGATGATTCCAGTGGAAATAGTCATCCAGAAATTGTCTACAGGATTGCCTGTTGGGCACATGCGACAACTATGCACCATTTTAGAATTTTCACAATAATGCAGAGCGTGAATCGCCAGCGTGTTTCACACCCTTCTGACACTCATCCATTACGACATGCTGCATATACACTGGTGTGCAAAACTTAAGCAACAGGTGGGTTTATTGCCATAACTTCACGAAAAATCATCTGAGAGACATGAAATTCTGAAATGAGGGAGAGTATTATGTACGTAAAGGATGACGAAAGCATCGGCGCTGAAAAAGGAATACAACGCATACGGTATGGAATCAAACAAAAACAAGCTTTATTGAACGCATAGTATCGTGACTCATGATTGTCTATCCAACAGGAAGAACAACAAGCAGATGTTCCTTAATATGGTATATACCCTCCCCTTACTACAATGGTTGCTTTGCACCGTCTCCGCATACTCAGAACCAGCTGGTGCAGCATTTCTTGAGTAGGAGTGCCCATTCCTCAATCAACATCTGTGAGTTGTTGGTTGTACTCCGGATGATGTGAGCGGTGGCAATACGTCTCCCCAAAGCATCCCACACATGTTCGATGGGATTTAAATCTGGGAGTACGCTGGCCAATCCATTCAGTGATATCTTAACTTTCCAGCAGCTCCTCAACAGCAGAGTGCGATGTGGCAGTGCATTGTCATCCATAAAGATGAAGTCTGGGCCAATGGCACCTCGGAAAAGATGCAGATGGGGAAGAAGTACCTCCTCACAATAGCGATCCCCGGTTACAGACCCTCTGTCGAAAATGGGAAGCTCAGTTCCGCCGTTCAGCATAATGCCAACAGACAAGAACTCCAGGACCACCGTAACGATGTCTTTCCTTGATGTTACTGGGATAAAACCGGGTCCCGATCTCTCTCCAAATCAAAACGCGTTGAGAATCGCTTCTGGTACTGAACCGACTCTCATCCGTAAAGAGAACACGACTCCATTGATCAGTTGTCCAGTTTTTGTGCTCTCTGTCCCACTGTAAACGGTGGCTTCGGTGGCCATCTTTCAACGGGAGGCAGCGTTCAGGATGGTGGGTGAACAGGCCCCCTTTGTGAAGGCGTCTGGCCACAGTAAACCACTACACTTGTCGACCTGTTGCTGTACAGAGTTTCTGAGCAATGGCGCCTGCTGACTGCTGTTGAACTTTTCGCCTGCAGGATGATATATCGGTCATCCTCTGCAGTTGTCGTCCTCGGGCGGCCACACCAACCTTTCTAACAGCTGTACCTGTGGTTTGGAACGCTTTCCAAGCGCGCGAAACGACACTTTTGTTGATTCCGAACTCTGCAGCTACACTGGTGACAGTACGCCCCTCCTCCAGCTTTCCGATCATTCTTCCACGTGTGAAGTCATCCAGATGATGTCTTCTAGACATATTTCACGAACTGACTCACTGGCACTTGCAGAGAATATGGTGAATTGCGTCTCCGTCCTTCATTTCATTCTACTGTTGAGCAGCGCGCGCCGACATCACGCGTTTTGCGTACGCTCACATCGCTTTTGACGTTTTGTTCCTGATATTTGCATACGTATGACGTTTCTACTGACTTACGTGTTCCCTCTACTGATCTCCAGACCTCCTTTTCTGCAATTTCATGGCTATCTGCTAAATTTTTACATTGTTGCTTAAGTTTTGCACACCAGTGTATATGTATGCATATTTTACTAGACTTGATCGTAGTCGGTCTTTTGGTCCTGTACTACCTGCTCGTTTCGTTGATATGCTAATTTCTCAGTTTCGTACATTTTTTAAAAAATTTTCAACTCAAAAATTAGGTTTATTTCATTTTGTAGCTGATGTGAAAAAAATCATGGCACCATTTTTCCTAGATGACTTTGCATGTAAACGCGATTTGTTCATCACGTTTAAATAATTGCATAAAATATAATATTTTAAAAAACACCACTGTGAAGTAGCTACTTTTTAAAGCTTGATCTCCATTCCTCAAAAAATCTTATTTAAGAGAAATGACATGCATTTTTTGTTTTTCTTTTCTAACTGAGGTTAAATATTAAGGAAATATGGAATTTTTTTTTGCAAAAGTTTTGCTCTAAAACATTTTTAATTTATTGGCTCTTGAATTCATTACGATCGATCTACTTATAAAATAACAATTAAAAATTTTATTGCTCTCTATAAAAACATAAATCTTATCGTGAATTATTCTATACTGCAGGTATATAAGAACCTTTTTTAAAGTAAGTACTTAAATTAAAATTGTATAATTAAATAATTTGCAAAGTTAATAAAAATATATTTGAGGGAACTAAAGTATAAATAAGACTGCTAGGAAGTTTCATCTCTGTAATCTGAAATTTTTTTTTATAACTTTATAATAAAATGCAATAGAGATTTCAACTCACAATTAAAAATGTTAAGACAATTTCTTTACAAAACTCTGTCTTAGGATTTTAAACATTTAGTTATAAAAATGAAACTGAATCCAATTATCACCTGGATAGGAAATTAATTTAAAATTTATATCTCCTATCCAGGACCACGTGTGAATGACAGTTTAATTATTATGGAGATCCGGGATATAGGAAGGCAGCGTTATAGGCTGACACCGTTATTGAAAGAGACAGAAGGAAAGAAAAATATGTATGCTATGTTATCCAGTTTCAGAAAGAAATACTTAATTTTTCCTTACTCTTTTGAGTGGAATATGATTACTTTTGTTTTAGTTGATATCACGAATTAATATTTTTTATTACTCAGAATTATAACATTTTTAGTATTGTACTTAGTGTGTATCTGAAAATGTACTGAATAGCTGCCTTTTATATATATATATATATATAAATCAAAAATAATCTATAGTAAAGGCAGTTATTCCCGTATTCTTTTATCATTCGAACTTTGTGGGTATACAAAACGAGAAAATCATTTATTGAGTTCTTAATTATTATTTGTTAGTTATTTAAAATTTACATTAATATCAGCGTGTCATTAATTACAGCGTTTGAAATACAGGGTGTCCCAAAACGACCACTTAAAATCTGCACAGCTAGATTCCTCGTTGGAAGTACATAAAAACTGCCCAGAGAAGTGTTCCTGTACGATCCATAGTTTACGAGAAAAATACGAAAATCAAAGTATGATGTCACTGCCGGTGCAAGAAAAAAACACTTTATTGAACATATCAACAGAAGTATATGCCCAGTTTAAGGCAGATGTTCAAATGTCCACCGTGCATGTCGAGGCAGGTTTGAGCACGTCGTGGAATGGCTGCATCACATGTCGCAGCACCGCGGGGTCCACCGAAGTACAAGCAGCATGCAGAAGAGAAACTAATTCCATTTGTGTTGTCACTACGTCTCGATACACCAGTTCCTTGAGATGGCCCCATAGGAAAAAGTACAATGGTATAAGATCTGGCGAACGTGGAGGCCATAGAAACGGACCCTAACGTCCGATTCAATGACTGGGGTATGCTATATCCAGCCAATCGTACAGGGAGCACAGAAATGCGCCCCCGGGAACCCATCGTAAAAGTTTGTGGAAGCTGCTTGGTCTGCTGTACCCCAAGAACACATCCAAAGTCTTTTTGAATCAATGCCGAGGCGTGTGGCAGCGGTGATCTTCAACAATGGCGGCTACTCTGGGTACTGATTCTGGCAGGAACTACTCTTCACAGAAGTCTGTAAATTTAATCATTTGATACTTGGTCAACATGTTATCTACAAAATAAATTTTGTTGTGCTATCTCTTGTCTTTCTTGGTGTTGCATTTACGGTGGCCACATCAGTGTATATATGTCTATAAAATAGTAAGACATTCAAATTATTTTTTAATTTGAATGCACACAGACCACATAAGATTTTATTTACCATATTTATAATAATATGAAAACTTTCCCTTCTTATCAATAAACTGAAACATTCTTGAGAGGTCATAGAGTTAGAAAGTGTTTTCGAAGTGTTTTTTTAAGATGTTTTTCCAACTGTTTTCATTGGTCACTCTAAGCTCATCTTTGATTGTGTAGGTTTTACCGTTTCCGTTAGTTTCACAAATACCCCATAGAATTTCCGTTGGGTGCAGATCAGAGTTTCATGGTGGTATCTACAGGAGTTTAATATTATTAACTTGAAACCACAGAGTTTTTAAGAACTTAAATTGTTAAACCATGATTTACTAGAGCTTGATTGTGAAACTAAGATTTTGTAGAGTTTGAATTGTGTATAGTTTCATTGTTTTGATGGAATATATATACTTTCCAAATGTTATTAGAGGCGAGACGTGCACTAATTTTTCTACAATAATGTATTGGTAGTCTTCTGAATTAGTTTTTGCTTTAAAATAAGCAACTGTCGTCATTCCATTAGCATTAAATATAGCCCAAATCATCACATATACCCCCACAGATATTGTCCTTTTGATAAACTGGATGGTTCTCTCTTCATATATTATGCCAGTAATATCTATGAACCCATCTGGTCAATCGATACGAAATATTTTCATTTGAAAAAACAACATTATATCTTTGAAACCCAACAAAAAACATGCTTTTTTACAAACACTAAGTGAATGAAAAGCGTTTTTGATTGAAAAAAAATACAATTTACAGTTACCTGTCGTTCATAAAGAAGTATTACAGAGAAATTGCACTATTTTTCGATCACATAACATATTTCTCTTGTTAAATGAATTCATACTTTTATTTTGATTGCCATGGTATTCCTCCAAATAAAATATTTGTATTCAAGATATTTCTGGATATTACTATTTTGATTAAAATTCTCTATACAAAATTTTAAAATTACACATGCTAAAATTTTTTTCATGGGAATTTGATTAGTTATTTTATGGTTGTAAAAGCTGCCAAAGTTCATTACGTTGTGAATCAATGATATATAAAACTCTCGCTTATAGTGAATTTCTTTTCCTGGTTTACAATTGAATACTTGTTCAACTAGTACTATTTTAAAAGCTTTTAGTGAACTCCTGAAAAGATGAAAGTCCTCTTATGGTAAACTGAAAATTTCTTTCCACAGATTCTTTTTTCAGTTTTTCAAAGATAGCTTTACATATACGTATTAGGATTCTGAAAGACAACATTCTTTTAACTTCCGTCTCAAATCACACTCTTTTTCCCTTTCCGTTGTTTTTAGGAATCAGTTTCTGATCCATTACCCGATAAACAGTATTCCTCTTTTCCTGAACCTTTCTACCCACCCCACAGTTTACAGGAATCCTCTGGTCCATTACACGGTTCCCACTTTTCAAATCATTCCTTGAAAAAAACATAGCATTAGTGGAACGGATCGTAGAGACAACGTCCAATCCCCCTCCCATTTCTATCTTTAGCCGTTATTTTCAGTCATATGACCGCTTAAGACTGTATAGACATTTTGCCATCTCAGCGGTATCTAAGAAAATCGGTAAAAATGACGAATAGAGTAAACAGGAAAAGCATTTTCATTCAATGATATTTACGAAGACATAAAGACAGTAGGCGATATGCAAGTAATTTTCTTTATTAAAGTCTGCAGTGTTCAACACTTGGAAAAATCATAGAATGATCATTACTACTCATGAAAAAGATTTGGAAGGAGCAAGGAAAACTGTTGGATTTAAGGGAAAGATCTATCGTATTTATCCTGAAGAAATTTGTTTTTCATTTTTTATTTAAGGTATCCGACTACGTTCGGAACCATGATTTTAAAAATGCACATAAATGTATAATTTTCGTGATATTTAGTGTCACTTAGATTAGAATAAATGTATAAAATTGTTTTAAGGACATTATGACAAAAAAAAATTATTTAAATACAATATTTTGGCAAAAAATTAACTTAGAATAACCTTTTTTCCAAATGTTCTCCTTTTGTAAAAAATGCTTCCATTGTATTAATATTTTGCCTGTACATAGCTCAGACCTCTGTACAAAGGCTCAACTATGATTTTTGAAAAATTCACATTATTTGCAGAGTTACAACCATTTGAAATAATTATCGGCGTATTTCCTTAAAATTTCTCCCTTCTGTTTTCGTAAAACATGGATAAACCGACTTCCAAGTTATGCATTTCAAAAATTCTAGTTGAGCCTTTGTACAGAGGTCTGAGCTATATGCAGGCAAAATATTAATACAATAGAAGCATTTTTTACAAAAGGAGAAC
>BMAV01027534.1:0-10154 GCA_019973955.1 Trichonephila inaurata madagascariensis | reverse complement strand
GCATTGTAACAATCATTTATTGTTTTGGAATGTATGGGTGCAAGTGACGCAATGAGGTGCAAACCAGGAAAATAAAAGAAAAGAGAAATAGAGTTATCGTATGGTCGCGTTGCCGGAAGAGGGCGGTAGATGTCTAGCCTCTGTTCAATAAGATGCACCTCAGTAGGCGAAAGTGCCATTCGCAATTGTGCTGACGTCTCTGTTGGGAGACTTTAAGTATGTCGAAAATGCAGTCATGCTTAACATGTACGTCCGTGCAAATGGTAACGACGGAGTGGTCCTACCGATGTATCACGCGCAGTTTCCTGATCGATGAATGCCGGATCACAGAATTTTTCAGCGGTTGCATCGTCAACTTCATGAAACATGTTCATTCCACGTCATCAGACATGATGCTGGTTGACGAAGAGCTGTATGCAGTACAAGCCTGGAAGAAAGCATCTTGAACGTTGTGGCTGATAGACTTGAGTCAAGTACAAGATTTGTTGCTCCTCATGTAAGTGTGAGCCAGCAGTCCTTATATAGAGTGTTAAACGAAAATCACTTAAGCCTGTTCCATTTTCAGCGAATAGAGGCTTTGAATCACGTAGACTATCTTCTCCGACTGCCAGTGGGTAGTACACTAATGTGCGCTGCAGCTGAACTTTATAGATCATGTGCTGAACGGTTACTGTAAACATTACACTTGACAATGACACTTTCAATAAACAATTTATCTTTCCTTTCGTCTCTTATTTTTTGTGCTTTTGCTTTAAATTGTCACTTGAACCCATGCGTTCCTATACAATAAATGATTGTTACAATGTCCTGCACCTACCTTTAAGTTTTTATCATGAATTCGGGACCACAACCTGTATACCTTTTTAAGAAGTTGCAAGAAATGCCATACGCTGAATAATTTGAAAACTCAATTTGGGAAATTTCTTGTGACATTTTAATATTTTGTTATATCAAAATTAACAACAAATGTATTGATAGAAGACACCACAATGAAAATAATAAAAATAAAATGATGAAGAATTTTCTATGATTAAAATATGAGCAAATCCAAAATCTTACTTCTCAAGAAGAAATCATTATTAGATAAATAATATAAGACATCCTAGTCTATTAAAGTTCCATATTACAACTTAGAAATGGAAGTAATTTAAAATTCTTTTAACAAGTGATATCACAGTGAGTGATACACCAACTAATATTTCAAGTTTTTAAGCCTATTAATTCAAAAACGAGACTTTTTTTGATCTTTAACACTCCCGCAATACCTTTTGGAGTCGGTATCCTAAAAACTTGTTTTTAGCAGGTTAAAACAAAAGAAACACGATTGCTCAATTTCTAGTCTGTTGGTTTTTCAGTTCAAAAACATATATTTCTTTTGTTTTAATACCTCTTTATTACCCTCTCCCAACTCATTCAATTTCCGCGAAACCTGTACCTAGTGGATTTCTATTTAATTAAAGAAAAACTTTTGACAAATTTCAAGTCTGTAGGTCTAATAGTTGAAGAACGAACGGGATTTTTTTTTACCTGTAACGAACTCTTACCTCCTCTTTCGAGGTCAATATTCACAAAGTCCGATCTTAGTGGATTTTTGTCCAACGAAATATAAATTTGTCTACTAAATTTCAGATCTTTGTATATCTAATATTTCAGAAATGGGAATTTTATCTATTACGTCTGCAATCTTCCTTGGGGTCAGTTTTCCCAAACCCGTTGTTAGCGTTCTACAGAAGAAAAATTCTTACCAAATTCCAAGTTCTTAGGTCAAATAGTTGAAAAGCGAGATATTTTCAAATCTTTAACACCCCTGTAACTCCCTTTGGGGGTTGATTTGGGCAAAACCTGTTATTACTTAAGTTCTGCTATACAAAAAAAAAAGAAAAAAAAAGAAACCTGTTTATCCAATATTTTGAATTTGAAGGCCTAATAGTTTCGAAATGGGAATTTTTGTCTATAACGCTCCCGTATCCCCTCTTAGAGGTAACATTTAAAAAAAATGTTCTTAGAGGATCTTTACTCAAAAAAAAAAAAACTTGTCTGCACAATTTCAAATGTGTAGGTCTAACAGTTCTGGAGATTTAGTGGTAAGTGTGCCAATTTTCTCTTTAATATATATAGACGACTTTTCTTTCTTGGATTTTCTCAGTTGATTTTTACTCTTTTTTTTGATATAGAGAACTGAGAAAATTCATTCTAAAATTAGAAGTGACTGTATTTTTGACAAGAGCTGAATGCAAAAAACAATTTAAATTTGTTATTGTGAATGTCTGAAAGTGATAATATTTGATTGATTACCAAGTAGCTTTTTTGTTTCTAATAATCACAAAACGCAAAGCTTTTTATTGTACATTGTTAACCACTATGAATTTAGGAAGCATTTTAAAAACTGATTAATTTAATTGTTTTTAAAGAATTGGACCTGAAAATATATTTTAAACAAGATTTTAAGGGAGTTTCTCCGATTAAAGAACTTAAAATTTTTTTAAGTTTAAAACTGTCTGATAAATCAATTGATTTAATAAGCACTTTTAAAACTTAATTAGTATATTCGTTAAAATTTTATTTTAATTGTTTTCAGGAAAGAAATATTTTTAATAGGATATAGAATGCGTAAGATGATTTTACCAAGTATTAAGCACAAACAGTTTTTTGCCCGATGTTTTTCTTCGACGAGCAATTTTTGATAGAGAAAAAATTATCCACGAATTACTAAAATTTTTGTTATGACTCTCATGTTTTTCAGTATAAATTTTTTTTAATAATATAATTCTACGCGCGCGAGAGAGAAGATTTTGAATTAAAGTTTTATATAATAAGGGTTAATTTTTTTTCTAATTTTCTGCATAACTTATATAGCAAAGAAGAACTTCATGCCAAACTTGAAAAATACTCTTTGGCTTTTAGGACATCCTTTCATCTTCTTTTACTTAATGCAGAATTTTAACAACTCTTTTAACGACTTCTCAGTTTTGAAAAATTATTTTTGAAGACTCATATCTCTCTCCTTCAAATACTCATTTCTCGTGTCATTTTATTCTTCTTGTGTGTTCCTCTGAAATAAATAACACTTATAGATCTTTCTAAAGTTAAATTAACTGAATCGCTCTTCTGAATTTTTAAACTGAATAATTAGCCTTCCAATTCTGAATCGTACAACCTTGCATGATTTAGATGCAGAGGAATAGGGCTTTTAAATTATTTGATTCATTAATTCAAGGCCTTCAAATACTACGCTACGAATAAATTTTAATAAACACTCGTTTCCAAACGCTTAGATTAAATAAACTAATGCAGCGTTTCTGTTGTTCTTGATATTTTAACAAATTTGATTGCTTATTATTATTATTATTATTATAATTTTGATTCAAAACTGTATTAAAAATGAAATGTTTTACATATAATTGCTTCTTGGAGTAAAGCATAGTTATTAAAAATTGTTATCTTATTTTATCCTGATCCATTAATTTTTTTAAACTTTATATTATGTTTACTTCTTGATTTTAATTAAATCTTCATAAAATTCTTTAATTCTTTCAACTTGGTTGTACATATGTCGTATCACTAATTTTTATTCATTTATTGTGTGGCGGTACTTAAAACGTACCACTTGTTTAAATGCCTCAGAATTTGCTGCTAGATTTTAAATTATCTGAACCACCACAGAGGTCAACTCTTAGCAGTTGAATAAGTTCTCAACAGACGTCAGAAGCTAATTGTAAGCAGTGGGTTTATGCAGTAGCTCATTCTTTGATCAGTTGTGAGTCTGTTGAGTAGTATTTTTTAGAAGTATATTTTTAAGTGTAAATGAACATGATTCTTGTGATATTTCATTCAAATCTGGTATAAGCACATACCAGGTGTATGCAAATGAAATGAGACGATTGTTTGAAAAAAAAAACACAATAAATTTGCAAAAACTGTTAATATTTCTTTATTCGAAATAATATCCATGGCTAGCTACATATTTTCCCCATCTTTCTGGCAATTTGTGAATACCACGCCAAAAAAATGATCGGTCTTTTTTGAGGCCAGCCAATCATCAAGCCAAGATTTGACGTTTTCGTAAGAAGTGAAGCGCTGGTCAGCCAATGCGTGTCCCAATGATGCAAATAGGTGGTAATCGGAAGGAGCCAAGTCTGGCGAATAAGCCGCATGCGCTAAGGGCTCCCAGCCGAGCTCCTTAACAATGTCCTTGGTTGGTTTAGCACGGTGGCTAGGTGCGTTGTCATCAAGGAAAATCACTTTGTGCTGCCGTTTCTTGTATTGCTCGCGTTTTTCGAGTATAACATCGTTCAAATTAAGTAATTGTTGCTTGAAGGGATCAGTATTAACGGTTTCGCCGGGTTTGAGAAGCTCATAATAGATTGGTCCCTCCTGATCCCAGAAAATACATAGCATTGTCTTGCAGCTGAAGTGATTCGGCCTTGCTGTCGATTTGGACGGCTGTCCGGGGTCAACATATGATCTATTATGCTTGGGATTCTCAACGTAAATCCATTTTTCATCGCCAGTAGCAATACGATGGAGATATGACGCGTTTGTAGCGAGCAAGCAACATTTCGCCCACGGTTTTTCGGTTTTCCTGTTGACGGTCCTTTAGCTCGTGGGGTACCCATCTACCGACCTTTATTATCTTGCCCATTGCTTTGAGACGAAGGAAAACAGTGATCTGGTCAACATTAAATTGTTCTGCAAGATGTTCTTCAGTTTGGCTTCTTCTTCATCGAGTAATGCTTGCAATTCAGCATCTTCAAACTTTTTTGCCCCTCTGCTACGCTCCTCGATTCTCACATCGAAACCACCAGTTTGAAACCTTTCGAACCACCTGTAACACTGCGCACGGCTCAGAGCATTGCCACCGTATGATTCTACAAGCATTTGGTGCGATTCGGCAGAATGTTTCTTCAGATGGTAACAAAAAATTAATGCTGTCCTCAAATCGTGGTCGGAAGGCATAAAATTCGACATTTTCAACACAGTAAAAAAAATATAATGCACACTGAAACTCGTCCAAATGTAAACTAAACATGAGTATCAAAGGTCAAACTATAAAAAAATCACGTGTCACGGTTTCGTATTGTTTGCATATATGCGTGGCGACATCTGTTAGCAATCGTCTCATTTGATATGCATACATCTGGTATATTATTTAACTAAATAAGTAAGTATTACAATAATTAGTACCTCACATATGCATTGCTAGTATGAAAATATGGGAGTCCAAAAAGTGTACCCCAACGCTATTGAAGATCTTTTCAAATACAAAAATGCACACACATTCCGCTTAATTTTTCACATTAATTGGCATGTTTATTGTGCCAGATAGATTTGTTGTAAGTTACATTCTTTTAAATAATAATACTATTTATTAAATAATAGTACATATAAAACTATATAAATGTCCTGAATGAGTTACAACTTGTATTCATGAAAAAATAAATACAACTAATATACAATTATTATACACTCTGCAACAACAACAAAAAAAAACGACGCACCAAGAAACGGTTAGAAGTTGCTGGAAAGAATGAGTGGACAATGGCAGATTTCAGCATCATGATGGTAGCAGTCGACCTAAGGCCACAGCAGATCTGGAGGACAGATTGATTGTCAGATCAGCTGTCACAGTGCTTGATTTATCGTTATCAACCATCAGATGTGTGACCCGCACACAAGTGTCTACCATGACCCTTCGCAGACGACTGACAGAGCGAAATTTACTTTCGTACCAATCACTAGGCCACCTGCCTCTCAAGCCTGCACACTGTCATACTAGATTACAGTGGTGCTTGTCTCGATCAGGTTGGAATCATGCTGACAAGGAACGTATAGTGTTTAGTGACGAATCCTGTTTCTAACTGTGTCCTGACGATCATCGAAGAAGTATCTGGAGACGCCCGGGGCAGCGTGCCGATCCTGCTATCTCTATTGCACGCCACACAAGCCATCAACTAGGAGTTATGGTGTGGGGTGCCATTTCTTTAGACAGCTGGACCTTTTTGGTCGTCATTAGAGGCACACTTACATCACAGTGGTACGTCGACGAAATTTTGTGAACTGTTTTGCTTTCTTTTGCAGTAGCCGTGCTTTATTTTTCAGCAAGATAATGTCAGACCTTATACGGCACGTGTTGCTATGAATTCTTTTGCAACCTATAAAACACATTCTTGGCCAGCCAGATTGCGAGATCTCACTTCAATCGAGCATGTCTGGGATTTGAAGTGAAGGCGACTGCATCTACCAGGAATTGGAGCAAATTTAGCAAGAAATACCACAGGAGAACATCAAAGTGCTTCATCACTATATGCCACGTCGTGTGGCAGCTTGCATCCATGTAAGCGGTGGGTCAACACCTTATTGAGCTCGTTACTCTGTAACTATATAACTCTGAAATAAATCATTCAATTTTTTTGAAATTTTAATCATTTTCTGTTCTATACAAAATCTTTCCACCCACCAATTTTTGTCACTATCGAACAACACGTACCTGGTGTGTCGTTGTTTTTGTTATAGAGGGTATATGTTGACTAAATAAAAGCTATGTAAAATAAAATATTGTATAGAATAGGATATTTATAAAATTAAAAATAACATTAGGAAAATTATGACTAAACTAAAATTAAGCTTAAAACACTAGAATAGAAAAAACTGAAAATGTTTTAATATATAGGATGAATAACATTAAAAGATGAAGAAGTATATTTATTTATTTTCCGACTGTGTAAAATAATTAGTATTTGCCTTTTCAAGAAGCAAGCGTCAGACAATTAGTAGAAGTGTTCATATCAGGAATAAAAAGACCTAAGTTCCTTAGAAAAAAACCCGCCTGGAGAGTTTTGCTCACCAGCCAAAAAGATCCACGAGAAGATGATGCGCTGCTTTCAGCACAGGTCGCATAGAGTGGATGTGTTGTGTCTGCAAAGTTCCATTGTACCGATGGTAGAAAAAAATCATTGTTTCCAGAACTATCCTTGAAGCCTGGTGGTACATATTTTGTACCACCTAATTTTTAAAACTGTGGACACCCTTTATTTAAAAAAAGCGTTTAATATTATTAATATGTACCAGCTTTTTTCAATAATTATGGTTTTGTGAGGTTTATCTAAAATATTTGTAATTACTTCCTTCTAGTACATTATTTTTGTCAAAAGTTCTGGACGTTAAAGAGTTAACAGAATATCGGCGCAAAAAGAATTAGATAAAAATGTCTGTAATGCTCTAGATTAGATAGAATTTCACAATTATTTTTCTAATGATATTAAAGAATGTTATTGAAAACATAAACTATTGTATACTAAACATACATTAAGATCGAATATATATAATACTGTAATTAATTAAATTAGACAATTTGGGAACGAGATAAATTTTTAATACGGATCCTTAACATTAATTTTAAAAGAGAGATTCATTTTTACCATTCACGAAAATCTTGAATATCATAATCATACAAGTAAATTAAAAAATGAAAGTTAAATATTATTGATATAATCCCAATTCTGTTTCAACATGAACTTTTTTTACATTGCTTTGATTTGACCCTTTATCTACCGCATTATGATTTACTGCAGTTTTTTTTCATGCAGTATTTTTTTTTTTGAATCAATACATTGAAAATAAAGGGATATACATAAACAAAATACTCAATTTTAGGAAATTTAATCCATTAGAGCTAATTTATTAATAAAAATTCAACAGTAAAATTAATTATATGCATTGTTCATTTAAAATAAATAGTCAAATCGCTTTCTAAGATCTTCATAAACATACAAAAAAAAAAAAAACTCTTAACTTTAGACATTAAAGATTCTTTAGAAACAAAAATGACAATCTTCGCAATCCACTGAAAACGCTGTCAGCTGAAAAGGCAATTTCTGCTGTAAAACTATTCGCCTTCCCCGTTAAAATGCTCCTCATAGAACCCGTGCTGCCATATATCTTGGAAGAGTGGATTTAAAAGAATATTCCTGCTAAGTATCGTCAGAGTATTCGTACAAATGGATGGTTATTCTATGTAATTTTAAATTGAGTGGTATAAGTACCGTCGGTAGATAAAGGGTTAACGAGAATTAAAAAAAAACTATCTTTTTTGATTTAATATAACCGACCACTGAGAATTGTACCGCATGCCACATGTGACTCGTGTGCCTTAGGTTGCCGCGACCCCTGATCTAAATTCTTAAAAATTTCAAGTATAATTATATAAAAATATCATGTTTATAGATTTTTGAAAAAGAGTTAAACACCAAAATGACCGATTCAATTTTTTTTATGGACAGACTGGTAATTTTCAAACGACTCAAACCATTAAAAATACAGATTTTAATAATCCATTTATAAATATAATAGGATTAAATCCCTGATTTTTATGAAACAATACAGGATATAGATTAAGTGTCTTGATTATCTTAAAATAATTAAAAAAAAATAGAATGAATTTATTTTGATTATCATCAACATTCTTTTAATGATAATTAAAAATATAAAACTAGTTTTTTACTTTCAGTTAATTTAATTTAAAAAATATAAAATTCTGTGTAATATTCATTCCTAAAAATAACTTTTTCGGAGCACTTTTATTTATTTATATGGAAAAAAAACCCAGCTGAATAAAAAAGAACATTGTATATTAGGATTTAATACGTATTCATTATTCATGTACACATTCTTGTTTTAGGAATTTAAAGGATATTTTTTTTAAAAAAAAATTAAGAAAATATATATTATAATACATATTATTTTACGAAAAATATTTGTTTCAGTTTTCAGTGACACGTAATGAATTTTGAGTTTCCTGTTTGAAATATCCAATAAAAAGTTTATCTTAGATAATAATCTGTAAAAATATCGGTTAATTTACTGCTGGCTTAACCTTGTTATCTTAAACGAATGAATTATTTTTTCTTTCTTTTTTTGCACTTTTCTAGTAGAGGCCCGATATCAGAAACTTGTTTCATCTCTGCTCAAATATATAGTTTAAAAGCTTCTTTACTCAATTGTTCGAAGATCAAACAATTCGTCAGAGAAAACTCTCTTCCAGACTGTTCATCAGTGATTCTTTTTTATTGATTTTCTCAATCTTGGCTTTCTCAGATTTTTCACTCGCACATACTTTATTTACTTTTTGAATCCTTTTCAAAAGTGATGGTTAACACTAGAACATCCGGGATTTCGATTACGCTTAAACGTCTACGAGAATAGTTTTGATATAAAATACATAAAATAACTGTAATAACTAAATAATTGCATGACTACTGTTTTGTAGGGTTTAGTTTTAAGACTTTTAAGTATTATTTCATGTAACCATCATGAATTATGACCCCTTATATCAGGGGTGGCCGACCCAAATGACCGCGCGGGCCACATAGAAAAATATATATCTTAATATTAGACTTAGGTCCATTACAGACATTTGTTGGAGTGAAAATTTAAAACAGACTGATATATTATTATTGTTCTCATTGTTTTTCATGTATACAAACATATGTAATATAATAATAATAATGCATTGATCAAAAAATGTTTAATTTATTTGATTAGTGAGATATCAGTTTTTCAACTCTTTCACTTAGTTTTTGCAATTCAATCTCAATGCATGTGTATTTGCGTATCGTAATTGATGTTACAGATTTTCGTGCGTATATGAGCATGATTTATTTTTGATAAATTTCAATTTAGAAAAAAAAAACTTCTTAAACAAAAATATTGTACAAAATAGTCGAATTTTGTTAAGTTGTAAAGAATCTCGCGGGCCGCCACAAAATTATTCAAGGCGGGCCCCGGGTTGGACACCCCTGCTTTATATCATCAAAAACTGATGTTGACATTATATTTCGCGAAGCTTGTTCTACCACTGCACTAGAATATCAATTTCATCTGCACTTTCTTAAGATTCTTCGCAGTCACTTTCACTCAACCTTATGTTTTCATGGGGATCTAAATTAGAACTAGACTGCTCACCACCCTCATATTCATTCGCAGAAAGTTCTCGCAACAAATTAGAAATTTCATCAGGGCTTAGACCTTTTCCTTGAGTCATTGTTTCAAGGTGTACGCTCGGAAAAAAGTTCGAAAAACGAATGAATTTTTTTTTATGTGCAGATAAGAAAACGATACATAACGAAGCATTTAGGCACAGCGATTTCAGTATAACT
>BMAV01027532.1:0-29368 GCA_019973955.1 Trichonephila inaurata madagascariensis | reverse complement strand
TGGGGGGGACGAATCATAAATTCCCTTCGTATTAATATTTAACTTAGGTGTATTACATAATTTAGGAATGCGAGTTTACTTCAGAAATACAAAAACATTGTATAACTGAATTAACATTATTACATTTTTAATAAAATAAGTAAATAGTTATACTGCATGAATAAAAAGCTGTAGGTATAGTAAATTTTATGTTTATATCTACGTACCATAGAATAATAGTTCGAAAGTTCCAAATTCCAATTTTCAATATATATATATATATATATATATATATATATATATATATATATATATATATATATATATGTACGTATGTATATAGGGATGGAGAATGAATGATTGAATTATTGGATTTGGTCTTACATCTAATTAACAATAAAAGTTAATAATACTTATGACACACACACACAAAATAAATTCTTATAAATTTCGTATAATTAAAATATCTGTGTAGAACACACATTTGTATATATCAATTTAAAGAAATATTATTTGGATTTTTTTTAGTTTGAAATATAGTAACATAACTATGTACAAAATAGATAATCTCAATAATATTAAGAAGTTCTCCCCTTAATACTTGGATCTGACTAACACATAAACTACTTAGGGGCATAAAAAAAGCGTCTCCAGCCAAAACATTACGAACACCTCCATATTTTTTAATGAACTCGTCTGGATGAGGGTACCCTATGATGATAAGAAAAGGGGTGTCTTACTCTGTTGGAGAAGGTAATTTATCATTCTTGCGCTTACTATTCAGAATGAAGGGAAGGTGGCGGGTCTAAGTGAATGGGAAAAGATAGTTGTAATGGCCCAAAAATGGATCAAGATTTCGAAACAGTATGGCTGAATGGTTTTATTTTCACTTTTTTAGTGTTTTCAAATTGAATAAATAAATGTGAAATCAGAAGAGACACCGTTTTTGGACGTCTACGTATCATCAAAAGAAAAAAAAATATGACGTTGAAGATTGTTCCCCTTAGTAAAGCAAAAACGCCAAACAGTGTGGCAGTTGACAGCTCAATACGATGCAGGTCAAAGTACAAGTATTTCGGTAAACATAGCTCAACGGAATATGTTGGATATGGAATTGCTCGGAAGATGTCTCACTCCCGGGCCTATACTGCAGTGCTTCTCAAACCTTGAATACTTTCCCCTTTTATTCATAATTTTTTTCGCGCCCCCCTTCCTCCTCCATCCGATAGCAATGTATTGAATTCAATAAATAATTTTTTTTTTACAATGCATTTTTTACAAACACAATACATTATTAAGATAAGTATTAAATTTTTTATATAACTTTATATAAGACAAGCCCATTGGGGCCGTGGGTTTTTTAACTTTTTTCTTAACTTGGTATTGTTAAATTTAATTTTTAAATACGTGTGCAGTACTGATATATTTATAAGCGATTTTATAAGAGTTAAAACGAATTTAATTTTTATTATGTCGAAGTTTTTTCTTTTTGCTTTTTTTTCAGTAAATTAATAATATTTCTAAATAAAGTTTTTTTTTGACTTTTCATATCTCGCTCCCCCTTCTTTTGACTCCCCCCTAGGGGGCGTGCCTCAGTTGAGAAAACTCCACGCCAAAAGAGCCCATCCAACTATGCCTAAAGTGGACTCAGAAACATTGAGACTTGACCATAAATAAGTGGAAGTAAGTTTGCTGGTTGGGGAGTCTCGATTTCTTATTTACCATATCGATGGTTGTTTAGGGGGGCTGTTTCCACAGTCAAAAGTTGCCCCTCCATGTACCAAAATTGGTGAGGTGCGCCTTGGAGAACATTCCATGGGGTTTTAGGACCCATTTCCCGTAAAGGAATCATGAAAGTAGAAAACTATAAGATCATAATTGAGGACCATTTTCATTCTTATATAGTGTCTGTTTTCCCAGACACCACATAAGAATGAATGGTTTCTGTTTTCATTTTTATATGGTATTTTCCAGCAGGACCGCGCCCTATGTCAAAAGTTTAAATTGAAACATACAGATAAATTCCAGTTATTATCTTGACCACTAAACACGGAAGGTTTTAATCTGATACGGCACATTTGGGTTTTCTTGGAAAGACAGCTGAGAGATCAAATAACTTCATTTTGGAATATCTTGAATTTACGCGACCATTTCTTGCAATTGGTTTTAACCTTTTTATCATCACCCAAAAACTTTTTGGGGATCCATAAAAGGCGAGATGAAGCTGTTTTGTTGGAAAAAAGGGGTAACGTGTTTGGGGGGTGTTCAAAAGTTTTTTGGGTCTTCGGGTACATTATAAATACATTATTCTTTTTGCAATTTTTGATTCAAAAACCACCTCAAACAGTAGGAACGTAAGGTTATCTTGTTAGTGGTCTTGCTGCGAAGGTTAAAAACACTTTTCTCACAGTTTAGACTTTTTACACACATTCTTAAGCATCTTATATATTAACAAACTTCTACATTTTGACAACGAACCAAATTAAAACCCACCAAGTTTTATTACATCTCTTTTGCCACGCAAGTTTAAGTGATGTATTCATGTATAATTCAGGTATTTACATTAATGATAGTACACATTCACTTCAAGTTTCTTCACTTCCTCCGGAAATGCTGCGCTAGTCAAACTTTTAAAACTCTTTTCTAAGATTTTGTGTTGGTTTGCAGAACTGAAGTTGGTTGGCTTCTTACAGACATATGAATAAATAATATTATAGGACAACACTAATGCCCCCTTGTTTTTTTATTCACCGAACTAATCCCTCTCTGAAATATTATTAACAAAATTTGTGCAGTTATCACTTCTATCGTGTGGTCATAAGCACACACACTTTTTTTTTACTGTTTTTCTACCAAGAAATTCATTTAGAGCTAGTAAGCAATATCCCTTCTAATGCTCTTATTGCCTCATGGAGACATTTTTGTGATAGAAGATGAGACCCTAATTATGCAGGGTGATTTTTTGAAAAAAATTACTCTATTCAGAGACACCTGTAGGTCGATCTAACAACCGTAATGGCACCAAATGTGTTATTCAGACTAATAATCACATAGAAAGCAGGATCCCATACAAAAAATTTAGCTTTGTCTGAACCGCATTGAGTGTTTTAAGGTATATTTTTACCTACCTATCTTTCTTGATGGAGTTTTTAGGTATCATTTGAAAATTTTCTCTTTTAACTCAAACGTTTCACGTTCCTTGCTTTTCTGAAATCTACTTTCGCTATCATGGTTAATATCCATTTTATCAGCAAGTTCTTCCCTTACTTCATCGGTTTCAACTTCATCTAATAGAGATCGAATATATGTCCATTTATTTTTTATATTCTGCTCATTTACATTTATAAATCATAATGAGTCATAGAACACAGCTATGAAAGAAAAATGCAGCCTGCTCATACAAAATATTTTAAAACAAAAGTGGTTCCCCGGGAAACTCAAGTCACCCCAAGTACTTTAAGATTGTAAAAAACGTTTGCCATTCCCGAAAAGAAGGGAAGTATGAGACAAATACACAATTTAGTTCTCTTGAAGACTGTCATATAGAAAGATACTGACAAGGTTATTGGTAACAAATAAACAGTTTTTCCAGAATTAAAGATTGCGTGAGTTTGGGGTGACTCTTTTCCCCTTTTGCCGCTTTAAAAAATCAAAGTCAGAAAGGCGCGGGATACATCAAAGTAGCATCAAAGCATCTTAAGCATCAAAGTAGAGTGTAATGCGAAACAGTGCTAAACGAGGCTATCTTAACATGTAAATAATGGGGTTAGGGGAAGATGGATAGAAAATTGGTTAGGTATTAAATTTAATAATTATGTTTCTTTTAAAATAAAAATAAAACCAAACCTTTATTTCTTACAAAAACAAAAACAATATAAACGAATATATACATATAAAAACAAATAAAATTCTAAGTCAGTCAGATCATTCGTTTTCTATGTTTCCAATTGGTTTTTTGTCAAGGGCATCTTGTTGAAGTTAAATTTAATGCAAGCACTAATTTGAGATTGACGTTCCCCAGAATCTAATCTTCAATCACTTCCCTTTTTTTGTTTCCATAAAATGCTTTTTTCTTTTTGCTTTCTTTTCTTTTTTTTCATTACAAATAAAAAACTAAAGATCAAAATATTTGCCCTGTATTAATCGTTATGTATTATATAAATTTATACAACAAATGTTTCAAATGAAAAAATGCGCCCCGTACGCCCCGCACCGCAAAAAAAACACAACGACACTGTTTCGGATATGTTTGCATATTTTGAAACCTACAATCTCGAAATCCCGTAGTGCGCGAGCAATTTCGGGGCCCCCGGGTTGAAATAAAAACGCTAAACCGCGTAAACGGGTTAAGCGAAACAGTTTTAAAGCGTGGTCTTACTGAGTGCAGTTTTAATTTCTAAATTCATAGCTTTCATACTTAACGGTTAAAAGCATCCCGATGGCTACTGGGAATAGAACTTTTAGGTCAGGTGACGACAACTAAGATGATATCTCGTTTAAACTTCCCACCACCCAACTGGAACTTTGATCCTCGACAGTGTCAACACAATTATTCTTTTAAAATGGTTTTCGGTTGCAGGGACTCAAACTCATGATTTGACTGAAACCCTCAGCTACCAGTTCCATATACCCTAAAAAAATTGTGGCTATTAAATATATTTTTTTTATTATTAGAGAATTTACTAAATATTTTAAACCCTTCAACTTTAAAGTATTTTGAAAAATAATAACCAATGTTTCCAATTTTTGGACTGTCAGTTATGATTTTTTAAAATGAATATATATTGAAAGGATATTATTTTATGACTTTTATAACTTTAAAAAGTTTATCATGGAGATTATATATTATAGATTCTAGCTTTTATGATATTATAACATATATGTTTTTTTAAAAGGTATGAGATTCTTATAGATTTAAGTTAAGGTGTTGAAATAGAAAAATAAAAATTGAGAAAAAAGAAATTGGTAAAAATCCCGTATCGTAAAAAAAAAGGTGACAAGGTTAAATATTTATTCTTACGAACTCCCTAATTTATTCAAAAATATATATTTTTAAAATTTAAAAAATGATCACACTTTTTTTTTTTTTTTTTCTTTTTAAAATTTTTAAATAGGAAATTTTTTTTTTGAATTAATTTTAAATTCTCTTTTAAATTTGAATATTTCAGAATTTTTCCGATCATTCTCTTTTCTTTAATATATTTTACATATCTGCATTTGCGAATATTAGAAAAATAAAACAATATGCATATTTTCCAAAATTTTTTTTATTTATTAAAAAAAATTATTTTTAACTAAAAAAAACGATATACAAATTAAAACATTATATAAAAAATAAAAAATAATTTTTTTGCATAAAGTAAAATTTTGTTAGATTTTTAAAAAGGAAAAATAAAATTTCCCATATTTGATATATTTAATTTTCTTTTATAACAAAACATTAGTAAAATTTTTTTTTTTACTTTCAGTTTTAATGGAATATACTCTATTAGTACAAAATGCTCAAACAATTGCTGAACAATTTATAAAAAAATACATAATAAAAAAGGTAAAATGACCAGTTCCATAAAATTTAAATTAAAACAAATATTATATTAAATATGAAATTTCAAGCAATTTTGAATATTTTTTACATCACAAAGGGAAAACATTTCCTTTACGTAAATTTGCAAGTTTCAAAGAAATTTTTCGGGGGTGATAAATTTTTATATAGAAAAACAATGTTTATTAAGATATTTGTATTTTTTTATAATAATCAATAAAACCATTATTAATAACTAATTACCCGTTATATTAATTATTATAATAACAAAAAAACCCATTTAAAAATTTAAATTAAACATTATATTAATTAATATTAAAAAAACCAATTAAATAAAAATTACTTGGGATTATTAAATTACTAACTTATAACACTTTAATGTTATTAAACATAAACAAAATGAAAGCTTATCTAATAAAAAAAAGTTTAAATTCAATTTTCCCCAAAAAGCATTTGTTTTACTCCTCTAAAATTTTCCAGTATATATTCCTTAAGTTTTTTTTTCCTTATTTTTATGTCGATTATTCTATTTCAATTAATTACATTTACGTATGGTTTTTTATCGAAAAAGACGTTTATTGTAAAAAAAATTCAAAATAAGTTCTCGTTAAAAAAAAGGTTAAATATTGCTTGCAATTTTTTTAAAACTCATCTCCCGTATTTAAACGAGACTAAAACAAAAATGCATCCGATAAAATAAAAAAAAAAGGAAAAAAAAAAGAACCTTAAGTCAAAAGGGGAATATTTTCGGTTTCAAAAAACTTTTAGGCTTTTTTCAATCTTATGAATCAAATAAAAACCCGCGTCAGGGGAGATGGCGCTTTTGGTGCGAAACGTTTTATGACAGCCAAGACTATATGGCCGTAATTTCTTAGCTCCTCACAGATGAGGAGCAAAAATAACAGGTTGTGTAGAGCGGGGTAAAAAACGAGATCAAAACGCGGGGGCGTGCGTTTAACATCGGTTTTAATTTGTTTTATGGAAAAAGGGTACAATGTGGTTTTGTTTGTTCATTTGGTTATATGTTCTAAAGTAAAAGTAGAAAAAAGGGGGGTTTTAAAAGTTTGGATAAGTTTTGATCCCTTTTTTTCCCTTTTAGTTTTGCGTTACTTCGGTTTAAAAAAAAGTTTTAAATACTAATTTTCATTACTGTATCCCCAATTCGTGATTTTCCTCATCTTTTTTTTAGAATATTGTGGAAAAACTGGGGTTTATTAAAGTTTAATTTACTTTGAAATTCATGATACATCGTTTATCATACCTAAATATTAAATCGTTTTTTTTTCCTTCTGTTTTTGGCGACTTATGATTTCTTTCAGTGGCGAAAATATTAAATCTTTCTATTAAATTGGTTATATTTCTAAATTTTAGTGAACATTCTGAGTTTAACAAATTTGGATTTAAAAAAATCGGTGTTTATCTTATTTTTAAAAAAGGAACAAAAAAAGAAATTATACAAAACTCAATTCAATAAAAAAGTATTTCGGAACTCAGATATTAAAAAAAATTTCTGATCAATTATAAACAGTTGAAAATATCAGTTTGCACTTACTATGAACGAAACTTCATTGGAACTCCACTACCTACTTGCCTACATGTTAAATTTCTACTTTTTTTTTGAAGTTAAACTCATGCCGTAAAAACATATCGAAAATAACTTTGAATTTTAAAAATAATGCAAATGACTCATTAATGGATTAATAATTTCTATTTATTGTTTTATGGCATAAGGGCGTGGATATATAACATTCTAATAATGTATATATCTCATTTTTTATGAGAGCACTTCAGCCTTAAAACTCAAATGTTTTTTCTATTTTAAAGAAAAATCTTTATGTGTGGCCCTTCTTATTTTACCAGAATTAGCAATGGATATAACATGACACAACTATCAATTAGCTGTTTTTGGGGCCAGGAGATGAAACCTTACCATTTGCGCTGCACAAGGTGGTACCAGCAGTACTGTACGCTGTGGGTTTCAACAAGGTGGACATCCCTAGAGGTCCTCATAGAGACCAGAATGTTCCTCCCCCATGGTCCCCTGCACGCTTTCGGGGCAACTCGGACTGGCTGACGTTCTTCTGGGCCATGTCCTTATGTTCTTGCCCCCCATTGCACGCTATTCCCCTATGGGTTTCCAATCTTAACGCTGCTGGACAAAACGCATTTTTTGATTTCAAGGAACCTCATTACAGATCCGGCCAGGATGAATGGGTCTTATTCTCAGATTGGTTGACCTTACAAGTTCGAAAAAATTTAACCCGGGGGGGTAGTTGCACTTTTGTTCCAAAATTTTTAGGACCGCACCATTGGAAATTCTGATTGCTATTTTGCTCGGACCAGTCTCACGGCTCTTGGAAGGGTCGTTCTACAAAGATTTTTGATGAAACAAGTAAAACAATGAACTATGAAGAGATGTTGAAAAAAGTATCACAGAATCTAGATAAGTACTTTATAGAAATTTTTTTTTAAAAAATTTTTATGTTTAAATGTTGAAAGTTCGAAAAATCTTTTCTCTAGATGCGAATAGATATTTTCCAAAATTTTAAAAATAACATCGATTAAATGCTTTCTATAACTATTTATAACTAACACTAAAAATTTTTTGTTTATATTTGAAATAATTTATAGTAAAAAAAATTGTTCTTTTTAAATTTAAAATCAAAGATAAATCATAAATTTCCTTTATTTTTATGAGAGGGGTAGTTTTATAAAAAAAAATAATTTTTATTGTGAAACTTTGGATATTCTGCCTTCTCTCTCTCTCTTTTTTTTATCAATGATAGACTCTACCATTTATCTTCGAGCTACAGGGTCTTTCTAACCTTTGGGAAAGTGGATATTAGAAAATGGTGAAAAGGGGGAAATTTACATCCTCTCATCTTAAAAAAAAATTTTGCCCGATAAAAATAAAAGACTTTTATAATTTTGACGAAACATTTATATTCAGGAAAAAGGGAAATTTTTGTTAAAAAATTCTGATATAAATTTGAACGAATCCCGGTTTTTACGATTCAATTCCTTTCAATGGAAATAACGACTGCTCATCGAAAATGTGTAATGTATTTGATATAAGTTATTTGCATTGTAAGGAAAATACAGTCAAACCTCTATATAACGAACCTCTATATTGCGAATTTTTTTTTAAAAAGAACTTTTTTCCGGAACGAACATTTCGATTTTTTTTCGTAAAAATAACATCTCTATAGCGAAGTGCATTTTCTATATAACGAACTTTTTTTTTGTCATGATTCAATTTTTTTCTTCCTGTTTTCGAAGTATTTCTGAACATTTCGAGTTATTGTCTCTTTAATACATTTTATAATGGACGTAAATCTTGAACTGGTTTTATTAGATCCTAACTCGCCTAGAGCAATAGGGTTCTGGACGTTTCATCCCAGAAGTGCAATCCTTAACCCCCGTTGTCCAGTTCACTAGAAACATCTTCGATATTCTCTTTCACACTAAGTGGAGTTGTCCCGTGTCCCCGAGTTCTAGAAAAAATAATGCACGTTTAATATTACATGTATGCTTTAAATATAAGAAATTGTCCTTAAAACTCATTAATTTTAATATAAAATTATTTTCTTAATATTGAAAATACAGTGACTTTGACAGTCTTTTTTCTTGTTTTATTGGCAGTTTTTTTTTTCTTTTTGGATGGGTAAGATATATGAAATAAAAATATATGTTAATTTTAAAAAAAAAGGTGTGCGAGTAATTAATTTTATTAATTATAGTGTTTATGAATTAAAATTTTTTTTGTTTTATGTGGTTTATAAAGTATATTAAAAGATGAATCTCTATATAACGAATTTTCCAAAAAAATTTTTTCAAAGTTTGGACTACGTTATGTAAATCCGACTATATATTTTAATTTTCCAAAAAAATTTGGGAAAATTTAATCTTTAATAAAGATGATACCTGAAACGAAATATTAAAAAAAAAGCATTTATCAAAAATTTATTTATAAACCAGTTAGCTTTGGTGCTCTAGTTTGGGGGAGCGCGTGGGCCCCTTTTACCGAGTGGGTATAGGTATCGGTTCGTGGCTCCTTGTCACAGTTCGCCCCCAGTCCCACTGACCCCCGTGAGGGCAGCGATCCGTTAAATCTGTCGAAGCTAAAACGTCCTCCCGTTGGTGTGGTGGGTAGTTAGGAAGGGGATGCCAGCTCGGTGTCGTCCCGTCTGACCATGGTTCAAATTACGTGGTTCGTCGCCAAAACCCCTCTGTAGCTGAACAGTGCGACGTTAATATTCAACCAATCAATCAAATTGAGAGCGCGCATAGTTATGTGTGTCAAAGAAATCGGGCAATGACGAGCATACTTGTCAATCACAGAGTAAGTTGCGCTTTTAACATATTGGATTAAAACGATTAATTATTACTAATACTTATCTATTTGGTTAATATAAACATATATTACATATATATTAATCGAACAACGCAAGAATGGGCGTTCTTTTTGGGCATCAGATTGTAATACAGTCCTCAATCCCATATCAGGCATTCGGAGATGTTGGACATGGCGAAAGTGGAGTTTTTCATTCTGCGTAGAGGCATAACGGTCATTGGCTGAAACGAAGAGATCCGGAAGGCGTGGTTATGGTTCTTCTTCGGGAAGGAATGGAGATTGTATATACAGGGAAGAAACCTTCGAGACTGCTCTCTGGTAGCGTGATCATAGACTCCTATTGACTGCCCTGGGGCTGAGAATTGGGAAAGTGGGAGGAGCTTGTCCCGTGGGGTAAAAAAAATTTAAAGGGAAAAAAATTTTTAAAAAAAAAAATATAGAAATTTAAGTTTACTAAGATTCAATAAAAACTATTACAAAGAAATTAAAAATATTATGGAGGGTTATATGTGAATCAAGAAGAATTCTTCTTGTCCTTTTAGTTTTATTTTCGGGATTTTAAGGAATTAAGTTAAGTATATTTATATTATTGGTTTAAGGTAAAGCATTAAAAAAGTTAATTGCAATTTTCTGGATATTAGATTTAAAGCTATTGATTCTTAAGGCATTAAGTATGTCGTCATTGCGCATATATCTTGTGGCTTTGACGATCATGCGTATGAATTAATTTTGAACAGTATCTAGAATTTTAATATTGGTATTAGCAGCATAGACCCAGCCTGGACCAGCATAAACAATTATTGAACGCATAACGGCTGTATAGAGAAGCACTTTGTTTTTTATATTTAAATGAGAGTTCCGGGCAATTAAGGAGAAACGTTCAAAAATGGTTTTCCAGAATTTATCGCGAGCGTATAAAATGTGTTATTTCCAAGTTAAGTGAGAATCAAAACTAACGCCTAAGTACTTAGTTTCCTGAGACCAAGGGATATGTTTAGTGTACATGGTGAGTGGGGGTGGTATTGTGTACTTTTTTTTAAAAATAACAGTGGATGATTTGTCAACATTTAGACTAATTTTTCACCCGTCATAAGAAATTTCTAACAATTATAAGTGTTTGTTAATGACAAAAGTGATAAAATTGAGATTTTTATAGGTCGCGTGTATAGCCGTATCATCTGTAAAAAGATTGGATTTTATTTGTGAGTAATTGGGGATATCAAATGAGAGGTTAAATAGAAGGGACCCTAGGAGACTTCCTTCAGGGCATCCTGTTGAGATGTTATAAGTGTTAGATAATGAATCATTAACTCTAATTATAAAGGAGCGGTTAGTGAGGTAAGAATGAATGAGATGAATGAGGGAGGGGAAGTTCGTAAGATATTAGTTTGAAAGTTTGAAAGTGAGTCAACTGATCCAAACACGGTCGAAGGCTTATTGGATATCCAGAAATACAACACCCATGCTCTTTTTTTTCTGGAAACCTTCCGAAAAATATACGTAGTAAGTCTTAAGAGAGGATGTAAAGCCAAGAGTTTATTTGTGAAACCTATGTAAGTCTACCTTATTAAGTAAGTACCTTTTATAAGTCTATGAAGAATAATAGATTCAGTTAGTTTACTAAGAGTGTATAGAAGAGAGATTGGTCTATAGCTCTCTGGAAGATGAGGATTTTTACCGGGTTTGTTAATTGGAAAAATAATAGTTTCTTTCCAGTTCTCTGGAAAGGGATTGAAATTAAGAATTTTATTTATTAGGATGGTTAGTTTATGAATAAGTCTGATGGGGAAGTTTTTAAGTATTTTATTGGTGATAGAGCCCTTGTCCGGTACCTTTCTAGCGTTAGTATGCTTAATGAAGTGAATTATTTCTTCTGGCAAGGTAGATTAGAGATGAGTAGAAAGGGAAGTAGAGAGAAAGTTATAAACAGTTGCGTAAATTAGTTCGTCATCATGATTATAGTTATCGTTAGTATGTTCGTTTTCATCAAAGTTATTTTTGATATTAATAGCAAGAAGGTTAACTTTTTGCAGAATTTGGGGTATTTCGTTTTTGAAAAATTTTTGCGCCTCCCGGAGGCTATTTCGTTGGTGTTAAGGGTTTCCAGCTTTTTATTCCAGGTGTTATTGCTACGATTTTTAATTTCTTTTTTGAGGTTGACTTTCGCTCTATTGTAAAAAGATTTAAAAATGGGGTTAAGTGTTTAATGGTAGCATTTGAGAAACTGATTTTTCACCTTTATTAGTTATTTGATATGCTGTGGAGTGAAATTGTGGAGTGTATTTTATATTGGCTGGGAGTCGTGGATATATGTATTACGACGACCGCTTTTGTGAACTCTGCGATTTTACATTCTAAGTCGTTAGTATTGTTAATTATATTTGAATTAAAGTAAAAAAGAGAGAGATTTTTAATTAAATTAGATTTAAATTCTTTCGTATCAGTGGTGACCACTCGAATATTTGTGGGTTCCACAGCAAGTTTAAAATTAAAATTTAGAAAAACATGGTAATGATCAGATGATAAGTCGTTAATAGGGTTAATAGTAAAATGATAGTAAAAAGAATTGATAAGGGCGATATCTATTGTATTTGCAGAATATGACCAAATACAGTGAGAGAATCTGGGAAAGTGATATTTCAATTTAGAATATTAGCAAAGTTAAAAAGAAGTCTTCCTCTCTCTCCTGTTTGTATTAATGCGACTACTCAAAGCGTTGTGAGTTGCATTAAAATCACCAATTGGTGCTAGTTTGAAGGAAGTATTCCAAATCTAAAGTAAATAAATTTTCGCCAGAGGAAGGATGGTATAAACAGAGAAAATGGAGATGAGGTCGTGCTTATGAGGTCTTAGAATTATGTTCGTGGCTTCAATTGCGAAGAGGGGTGGGTGGGGAGACAGTAGTGCTTAAGAGAGTTTTTAACAAGAATCAGAGTTCCACCGGCGGCCGGTCCGTATGTGATTCTTTCGTTTCTGTGACAGGAGTAATAGGCAATGTTGAATGAATGTGAAGGTCTCAGATGGAAAAATATCGGGAGAGTGCTTCTCTATAAAAATTTGCAATTCGGTATTACGTCTAATCAGTTTGCTTGCATTCCATGAACACAAACTGAGGCCAACATGAGAGCTATTATACATTATTATTGTTACAAGGTGCCTCTATTTGGGCGTACATCTGGTTTGGGTTAAGAAATTGATTCGAATTATTTTGATTCTTGGAGTTGCATAAGTGCTGTGACAATTGCATCAAACAGTGCATTGTCATTTGCAACGTAGTTTACAGATTAAAATTATTATAGTTGAAGTTATTGTTTGGTACATTAAAATTTGGAATGTTGTTATTAATCCTATCATTGGGAGGATTGGAGTTCTTGGCCCCTTTGGAGTTACAACACCCCATCCCCTCCTTAGCTTGTTAACCTGAAAACACAGGTTTCCGTGGTGCCATCTGGTGATTTGAGTTATGATGTATTCGATACTTAACATTCAGTCAATATATATATATATGTATGTGTGTGTGTGTTGATGATGCAAGTCAACACCAAGCTTTTTTAAAAACGATTTTATTCAGCGAGTAATTTACATGTCTGTCATGGTGAGGAAAAAGACGCCAAAGTGAAAATCTAAGTGGCTTTAACACTTATGCCCAGATGTGTTAAGTACCGTTCTTAGTTATGGGTTATACTTGAAAGTTAAATCTGACATATAGGGCTATAAAAATAATGACCTGGGATTATAGGTATAATGTTTGGTCCATCTGTTTGAAAAAATAATTAGTGCTTAATTTAGTACTTGAAGATGTAATGGAAAATAATAGTTAAATTTTATATAGGGAATTTAATTTTAAATCTAATTTATTTATCCTTATATATATAATGTCGTTTAATTAGTAACTCAAATCAGAAAGCTGCAACTTTCTTACCTTTAATAATCATACTGTTTGGACTACTTCCTCGTATTGGAGAAAATTTGTAAGAAAAGTTTGCAATTTCTTTTTAAACTTTATTTTCCATATTTAAAAAAAAATTACTCTTCTGTATTAAGAAGTTTTTTGACCTTTTGCTTAACTTTGAAATGGTGGAATACAGAATTTGAAATAAAATTTTTATAAATAGTAAACGACACAAAAAATCTGATCCACACTTTTTTTTTCCCAGTAAATAAGAAAACATGTGGTGAGTGTGGTGACAGTAAAATGTTATAAAACCCAGCTTTTAAATACAAAACCCTAATGCAATCACACACACAAATACCTAACAATCATTTTATTTTATTTATATTACGTACAGTGGTTATTATATGGACGTTGACTTACTGTGTCGTAGAGCCTGGGTTCGAACTGGAGCAGCCATGGATGTTTCAGGTACCTATAGTGCATTCGCGGCATGAAAAATTTGGGGTAGCTGAGTTCCGCAAGTCCTCTCGTGAGGTTGGGTGAAGGGGAAAGAGATGGGTGGCCCCTGAGACCCTAAGGGTGTTTTCCCTCAAATTTGGGGTGGAACCGAGCTAAAGCGTACTGTCACCTGTGTGGTGCTCAAGGCTATGGCTAACGACAGGCGAACATGCAGCATCCTGCCATGATGAATTTCATGGGCTTGGACGTAATCCAGTCGATATGAGGTGGCATAAGAAACAACAACATAAAATTTAATGGGCAACATTTTAGATGAGAGGTCTGAATATCAAGATGAGTGTCTAAGCAAAATTAAAAAAGAAAAAAAACCTAAGCAACAATTTAGCTTTATCATCAAAGCAGAGCTGAGCTCATCAAAAAGTTTGACAAGCTGCAGATAGAACAATAAGAAATTTTCTGTCTTAAAAAAAGAGCTTTACTTATAGAAATAATAATAAATTTATTATTATTTTACTGATAACGATAGTTTATGTTTGAAAAAAAAAATGTTTGAATGATTTCTTGAGAACAATAACAGCATAAAGATAAGTTTCAAATGATATTCCGTTCAAATTGATAAAACTTAAATGCAATATTAAATGGTATAAAATAAAATCTTTTTTATTTGATTTACCTAAAGTAAATTCAAAATTTAATAAATAAATTTAATCTTTTAGATTTAAGATATAAATAAACTCCTGGAACAAATAATTTTGGGAGAACAATTCAAAAACTTTCTATCATGAAATAAAAAGTAAATAAATCCTGATTTTATTTTTATTTGAGTATTTATTCCGATAGCTAATAAAACTATGTTCCCATTTGTATTATAGAAAGTTTTCTCAAGTTAACAGGAATTAAGTGTGACGTAACCAGTCTAAATATACATTCGCTAAAATTTATTTCTTCGAAGAGTGGGTGTTCCGAGAAGTTTATCAAAGTAATTTATGTGTAATGCACTACCATTTCACATGTACTAACACTTCATATGTGATAAGTAATTCTTTTTTTTTTAAACGACTTAAAATTCATATAATGTTTAACAAGCCTACTATAATATTTGGAACTTATACCCATTTCTACAACATGAAAACCTTTTGAATTTAAAATAGTGTATGTGTAATTGAGATTAAAAAACCAGTTAAACTTAAACAAAAAGGGAAAATAGTGATTTTTTAATCATTAGAAACTTTTGTATAAAAATTTCTTTTGCAGTGTATATTTTCCATTTAATGCTGGAAAAATATTTTAAAAAGTTTACAGAAAATTACAGAAATGTATCTCAGTGAAAACTTTTACATCATTACTAAAGTATATTCAAAGTTTTTAGAAAAGATAAATACACTTTAAAATTAACTTGAGATAAAAAAGCTAATTCCCTTGAAAGTCTTTTTTTCACTTTAAATATTTTAGAAACACTAGATAAGTAAATATGCATTGCTTATATGAAATTTACTCTGAAATTTTGAGCATGAAATCCATTGAGTTATCTTAAAATTATAAGTAAAATGTTGAGTCTCAACGCGTAAGGTGAAATGCGCAGCAGCCTGAAAGTGGTCAAGGTGGGTATAGGATCATGCAAAATGTCGTATTTACTTCCAGAACTAATAAAGACCGCCGTAGGGGCAAAGGATGCATGTTAAATCTGTCGAGAGTTCAACATCCTCCTTGGTGTGGTGGTAATAGCGGAGAGGGCCAGTCAGGTGTCAAGTTCTACATCATTTGAACATGGATCAAAAACCGCGTCCATTGCCAAAGCGCCGTAGCTGAACATTGCGACGTTAATATTCACTCTGCGCGTAAGACAGGAGGCGGTTATCTTAAAGAGGTAGTTTCAAAACTCTTCAAAAAAAATTACCTAATTAAGCAGTAAACTCTTAAAAAACCCACAATTAACACAAAATTGCGTATAATTTTTTAAACCTGAAATTTTTTTTGGGATTTAGAAAGAAACTTTTAAAATATTTTAAAGGCTAATTTGGCCTTTTCTTTTTTTCCGTTAGAAAGTCAAGAACAAATATTTTTACTTTTTTTTGTAATATTGAGGTCACATATATATGTGAGGTGAGGGTTCACACGTCACCTCGGAATGTAAATGAAGAAGACACTGAAGCACTTCGTATTTTTAAACATTTAGTAAGTTAAAAAGAAGGCGGCACAACACAAATATTAAGACAGAATGAATGAAAAAGAGGGCGGTGACTGACCTTGACATCACAGCTGGCGAACTTTCAGCGAAAAACTTTCATTCTCCCTCCACATCGTTTTTCGCTCAGTTTTACCATGTCTGACGGAATCACAGTTACAGTGAATGTTGGTTGTTCTAGTTAATACTCACTGTGGCGCCAACTGATATGGGTGGATAATTATACATATATATATGTGTGTTTGTGTGTGTGTGTGGCGGTGTAATATCAATATAAAACCAGTAATAGCCTCCACGCGATGATGATCGTTTTGGCGCAGTAACTAACATACTTGTTTTTGGATCGGAAGGAGAGTAATTGGAATTTTCTTTTTTATATATATATGGACATAATTCTCTACTAAAGAGAAATAAATAAACAATACTTATCGAAAGTGAAAAAAATCGAAATTGCAAGATAAGAATACATAATATTTTAGAACGGAAATATTAGAAATTAAAATAATAGAATTTAAAATATAAAATACGGTTGGTAAAGTATTATAAACATTGATGACTAAAAATTGCATTCAAAAGTTCTTAGGCTGCCTCTAAATCTGAGTACAATAAACAAGTTGTTGCCAGATTCTAGACCAAATGCAAATTCAAAGCCTGAGATTTATTTATATATATATATATATATATATATATATATATGGGCGCAGGTATATATATTTTTATATATATATGTGGCGCCATAAAGCGCTATTTGGTTGGGAGATTTCGACGATTTCAAGCGACAATTGTGTTTTCTTTTTTTAAAAAAAAACGATCAGTTATGTCTCGTAAAAACAGCGATCAGCTATTCACAATTATCCGAGTTCGACAGAGGAAGGATAGGACAACGATTTGAATTATCTTTCAGGAAATCGGTATGTGGGACGAAATCAAACAACTGTAATGGGATATGTGACCTTGGGTGGAAAGGGTTTCGAAAGACGGGGCGATCGCATCCACCTTTGGGCACCACCCACGTGAGGACAGGCAAATTTGTGCATTCATGAGGATCTCTCATCATATCACGAACCAGAGCAAAGCAATTGAGCTGTAACGCATTATTCGTGCGCGCGTACCATTCGATCCGTTTACAAAGTGGGTCCACAAGTCACCCATTGCTTGCTCCCTTAACGCAGGACCAAGACGTCTCTGCCACCAATGGTTGCAAAAAAAAGGTTGGGCGGGAAAAGCAATGAAGTTGTCCTTTCCGACAGATTTCAAACCAAGATGGTCGGATTGGTCTGGGGCACCATGGGAGAGGATGCTGAACAGCTGCTCACTTCCTATGGGTTTATGGTATAAAAGGGGATTTAGATATCACTCTCGCACGCACTCCCTCTAGTACGTTTTCCGGATTTTAAACAGCCAGCGCTACATCTCCGAGGTGTTGGGGCCAGTTGTCCTTCCTTACCTTCAGGGGGGTTTGGGCCCCAGCCATATTTCATTGGGTAAGCGCGCCCACACGTGGCACGCATTGTCCAAAAAGGGTTTTTCGTTAATCACCGATAATTGCTTCCCCGGGTGGCTCGCTCGCCGGATCTTCCCCCGGGGAAATAAAACATGTGGTAATGGTTGTCCCCGATTAAACCCCCAGCTGCCACCCCAGATCCACTGAAACGGGGGGAAGCGCGGTCTGTTGTACCCCAAGAACACTTTTAAAAGTTTCTTTGAATCAATGCCAAGGCGTGTGGGCAGGGTGTTTCCCAACAATGGGGCTACTCTGGCTAAGTTTCTGGCGGGAACCACACTTCACAGAAGTTTATAAATTTAATATTTGATACTTGTTCAACATGTTATCTACAAAAAATTTGGTTATTCTCTTTCTTTTTTTTTGATTTATTTGGGCCCGCAGGGATATATCTTTATCATGTATAATATAAATTTTAAGCTTTCATCCTTTTTTCTTAAAAAAGGAAAAAACTTTACTTTCAAGGAAAGTATAATTTTTTACGCCAGAATCCCCCCTGTGATCTTCTCAAAAGGTTTTCGGGATTTCACTATAAAATAAGATTTTGGGAAAATTTTAAGTCATAAATCTTCGCCGAATATTTCAGAGGCGGGAAATTTTTGGTCTTTTATAACCTTTTTTCAAAAAGGGGTTTTGGGGGTCGATATAAGATTTAAATAGAAGCAGTTTGCAAAAGTTTTATTTGAAGTCTAATATTTCAAAAAACAGGATTTTCTTTTTATCTTTAACACGTCGCAACCCTTTTTTACATTCGATTTCTGCAAAACCCATTCTATGTGGATATCTACTCTCAACAAAAGAAACAAACTTATAATTTCAAGTTGGTCTGATAGCTCGAACACTGGAATATTTGCGAATAAATCTCTCGCAACTCAGTTTGGTAGTTGTTTTCGATAAAACCCATTCAAAGTGAATCTGTACAAAAAGAAACGGGCCCCATAACAAATATACGAATTTAACAAGGGGAAATTTTTTCTATCACCCCCTACAGACCCTTGGGAGACGATTTTCAGCAATCCCATTTTTAGTGTATCTCTACTTTCGAAAATAAATATTCCTGCTTAATTCTAGAATGGGCGTCTATAGTTCTGCGCGATGACAGAACATATTTTTGAGTCGCTTTCTGCTATTTCAAGAGAAAGAGAGTTAAAGATTCTTTTCTGTGTAGGCAATTACCGCTTCAAAACCTTTTCATTTAGTTATTTATTTCCATCTGATCATCTTTTTTTCTGCTGTCTGCAATTTCATCTCTTTGTTTAAAGTTTATTTTTTTAACAAGACTCCCAAGACAAAGGAAATAAGAGTTTTAAATCGGCCTGCTTCTCCGCCTGGATAGAAACTTGTTGTTTTCAGAAGTAGAATATGCAAAGTTATTGCTCTGCTGCTGATATTCGTATAATTATGCTTAATACCCTATACAGAAACATATTGTGAAAAACTTGCTTTCAAAGCTAAAATAATACCTTTTTAGGTTAATTTTAAAATACGTCCGAGCAATCATTAAAAAATACATTTTATAATCTAAAAACAAGTTTGATATAGTATACACAAGAAGCGACACAAAAAGTAACATGAATTTATTTTTATTATTTTTTATTTTGCATTTTTATTGAACTCCACATTAGTCCCCTTCAAAGTATCGATGTATTCGTTCAATAATTTTTTTGCCAATGCTCGTGCCAGTTCTCAGAAATCCTGTGAGGCAGGATAATTGTCTAACGCTGTTGTGGTGAAGTTTGTTCTTATTTTCCTAACCACGTCACCGAATTTTTGTTTGGACTCATTTGGGACGTGCCAGACCTAATGACGATGCGGTCTCCCTGAAGATTCTACAGCCAGCTACTGCTTGTGGCTCACAGCAGCCGTGAGCGGTAGCTTTTTGGTATTGATCGGCTTTGGGTTTTGTCACGAGTCTGAGCCTGGCAAATCTCAAGGACACTGTGTGGTATGAGCGCACGTTAATTTGGCTTGGAGAGCTAAAAACGTCTCCCGTAAAAGCAGTGTAGTAGCAGGGGAGAGGGGGTACTAGCTCAGGTGCCGTCACGCCTGACCATATCAAAATTACGGTCCATCGCCAAAAGCCCCGTTTAGCTGAACAGCAAGAGGACGTTATTATCTAACTGAATCGCTGAATGTCGGGCGTTGAAATTGCATTCCTTTGAAGAACTAAACGCAGGTTCCCGCAAAGACTCACCGGATTACCCTCGCATCCATGCTAAACAGGACGTATTGTCTGAAGGTGTTCGCACACCATATTAAACATCCTATATCATCTGTATAATCAATTTGCGCCGCCCACATGTAAACTTATTCGAGACCGGATGCATCGTTTGTCGCTTTTATATCATTCCAAAGAATTAAAGTTACAATACAATTGTTTTTTGGTTCTTTTTTTTCTAGGGATTGCAATACGGGTATACCGGGATACAGAATACCGGTATTTTGAGCCTTTTACACTTAAATACCGGTATTCACAAGTTTAAATACTGGAGTTTTTGCATTTACTAGAATATTTTTTTAAAAATTTCTAGTAAATACCTTCTTTTATATTTCACTATATTCTAGGATCGCTACTAAAGCAAAAATAGCATACGTTTTAGCTTTTTATGTCTCCCTAACGGGCAAATGAATTAGACTTCCTGTGGAATATAAAGTTTCATCGTACAATTAAGAGAAGTGATACAAAATATGTGAATCAGAAGGAGGCGGGCCAAATCATTCTGTTACAACTCAGCAGAGATATCGGGTACTCGCACAGGATCTGCATGCCTGATATTCGTATGTGTGAAAACAGAAAAGTTGTGGGAGTTGAGCTGAGTTGAGTTGAGTTTGGTGTTTCATGGCGTGGGGCAGGCTGCTGTGGCCATACTGCGCCAAAATTCATAGGTCTGTAGGTCTGGACGGGAAAAAGAAAAGAAAGAAATGGATGACAAGATGGAGGGTCGAAAAATAGAGAAGGATCACTGGGGTACCCTCAGTTTCCACATCCATGTTTCTATCAAAGATAGTAAACCCCTTTGGGAAAAGCGCTGAAAAGATCATCCAGGGTACCTGGGATTGTGATAACCGTACTCTCCTCAGTTAGTTACGGAGCTCCTGAGGGAGGCTATTGTAGTTGTGAATATTATGTGTACATTTCAATATTTTTTAAGTTGATCATTTTGTTATTCACATTGCATTTGAATTGCATCATGATTTTATAAATGAAAATAAAAAAAGAAGGAAAAAGGCTAACTAATTCAAATTTTATCAAGTTTATAATACATTTTCTTAAAATTTTTTACCCACAAATCTTATCCACATTTGTAAAGAACCTGTACAGCTATCGCATGATTCTAACGTCGCTAGTAAAAAAGGAAATGTCTCTTGAACAAAAATTAAAATTAGCGATATCAAAAAAAAATTCAACAAATCAAAAATACAATACAGAAATGAGCTATATCCAAAACCATCCGACGAGAAATCGATTTATTTGTAAATGAGAGATTTAAGGGAAAATACTTCGAAAGGTATATCGCGTATTTCTAATAATACAACCAACTAGCTTAGATGTCGAAAGAGCGTTTTCGATATTTACCAATTTTTGCACATAATTACGTTCCAGGCATAATGACAGTACAATTAATGCACCATGTTTTTTAAGGTCATATTTCAAAATATAGTAGTACCGCGCGTGATCAGCCGTAGTATTATCAGGCATTTTGCCTTTTAGTAAGTACCGTATTTGAATCTATGTGTCTCAATTGTATCATATCTGCTTCCAATAGAACCATAATCTGAACACACTGAAATGTTAAACTTACTTTTTAAAAATACTGTAATTTAAAACTAAATACAATGACGAGAGACGTTTTATGTTATAAAATGGCAAAAAAGCATTATTTTTCAGTTAATTCCCTACTTAGGTCCTATGAAAGCAACATATTTTATTTACTTCCCTTTATTTATATAGGTTAAGGTAACACTCAATATAAATATGATATACATATGACAGAATCACAATATTAAGTGACTAAATAGAAAGCTATTTTCCTTTCTATATACGGTGTTGGATTATTTTCTTGTTTGTTAATATTTATTTATTAACTAAATTAAATTATTCTAATAAAATATTATAGTAAAAAAAATCACATTCTCAGAAATTAGGTCATCCCAGGAGGAATTCGAGCCCACGACATTTGGATTAGAAGTACAACTTGCTATCTATTGCTCTACAGGGACGCAACGAACGCTCTTCCTTTCTATGTATGCTGTTGGAGTATTATTTTTGTTTGTTACTATTTTTTTCATTTTTTAATTTAGTTAATGAATTAATACTGGTATATAAAAACTGTATTATAACATCAAGTCTCATCCACTACAAGTTTTAAAAGATTTATTTGGACTGGAATGGATGAATAGAAAGTATTTACATCAACGATTGTAATTTGAACTCAGGTATATATATATATATATATATATATTTGTTAATGGCAAGTATAGAAATCCAACATTCTGGGTAGAAATGCCTAATGAAAACTGCAAAGTATGCAATACATCTCCGATTCCTTTCGAATATTGCGTGGCAAGGCACGACTTTTAACGCGGGGCTCAGGCCTCAAAAATTGTAAAGTTGCACATTGTGGTTTGTCTTCGGAGTGTCAAAATACCTAATTTTACTTCAAATCTTACCAAAAAAAATTGGTTTTTTCCTATAATGCATGAAATGACACATGCTACAATTATCAGTGGCACTCAGCACTACTTCAACAAGTTTGTCAATTTTGAATGAACATAATTTGCAATAGACCTTATTTGACAACCATCTCCAGAATTTGGCCAAAAGAAATTATTAAAAAATTTGAAAGAATAAGAATGGCTCTTGCGTGAAAAAATGAAATAAAAATGTATGTAATCCAAAAAATGCCATTCAAGCCTATCAACAACATGCTGCAGTGTTAACTAGATTACTTAAGTTTTTATTTTTTATTTGAAAATTATGTTTTCTTTTCCTAATAAAAGAAAAGACATAAATTTTGTTTAAGTGTTAATCTTCTTTCTCTTCATTTACGTATTTTTAAATAATTTTTTAATGACACTTATTATTTTATCAGAATAACATTTGTATTTTCTAGAAATGTACCAGTCACCACATATAGTAAACCTTATCATAACCTTATTTCCATACTTTGCCTAAACAGTTTTAGTCATTGCATAGAATGCCTAGGGTATTCTATAATGCTGGTAAGCATTCTATAGAATAACAGATTAAGTACTTCTGCAGGTAAATATTATATATATATATACATTAGGTGCAAACTTCAAGCAACAGGTGGGTTTATTGCCATAACTTCACAAAAATCATCTCTAAAAGACATGAAATTCTGAAATGAGGAGAGTATTGCGCACAAAGGATGACGAAATCATCGGCGCTGAAAAAAGGAATACAACGCATACGGTATGGGAATCAAACAAAACAAGCTTTATTGAACGCATAGTATCGTGACCTGCGATTGTCTATCCAACCGGAAGAAATAACAAAACACGATGCTTCTTCTTACTATGGCAGGCGCGCCCTCCTTTACTACAATGCAGGTTCCTTCCGCACCGTTCCGCATACTCAGAACCAGCTGGTGCAACATTTCTGAGGTGGTGTGCCCCATCCTCAATCAACATCTGTTTGAGTTTTGGTTAGAGCCCTCCGGATGATGTAAGCGTGTGGCAATACGCTGCCCTCAGCTATATCCCACACAGGCATGTTCGATGGGGATTTAAATCTGGGTGTGAGCACGCCAGCCAATCCATTCAGGGAGTGACATCTTCACTTTCCAGCAGCTCCTCATCAAAAGCGCGATGTGGGCCGTGCCTTGTTATCCATAAATGGTTAGAAGTCTCGCAGCCAATGGCACCCTCGGAAAAAGACGCACATGGGGAAGAAGCACTCTCCCTAAGAAGGGATCCCCAGGTGGCCGCACCCTCTGTCGAAAATGTGAAGCCTTGTGTCGCCTCGTCTGCGCATAATGCCTCCCCAGACAAGCAAGAACACTGGTGACCACCGCAACGGTGTTTTTCCTTCCCTGATGCTACTGGGATAAAACCGTCCCGACCTTAAACCAAAACGCGCGTTGAGAATGCTTCTCGTAAGTAGTACTGACCGACTCATCCGCAAGAAGACACGACCTTACTGATCGCGGGTTGTCCAGTTTCTTGTGCTCTCGTCCCACTGCAAACGGTGGCTTCGGTAATAATCTCAACGGGAGGCAGCGGTTCAGGATGACCAGTGGTGGGCTAGAAATGTAGGCCCCCTTTGTGGCGTTCGGCCACAGTAAACCCACACTTGTCGACCCGCGGTTGCTGCAAGCTGGAAGCTTCTGAGCAATTTATGCTTTGCCGACCGCCGTCGACCTCTTCCGCCTGCAGAATGATATATCGGTGTCATTCCCTGCTGCTGCGTCGTCCCTGCAAGCACACCACCAACCTTTCTAACAGCTGTACCTGGTGGTTTAGAACGCCTTTCCGCCGCCAAAACCATACTTCTTTGTTGATTCCGAACTCTGCAGCTACAACACAGAATCGCGTACGCCCCCTCCAGTTTTCCGATCATTCTTCCACGTGGAGGAAGTCGTCCAGGTGATTTCTTCCAGCCATACTCATGAACTGACTACTGGTATAATCTCGGTAAGCGCCAGTCAATATGCTCGTGGAATTGCGTCTCCGTCCTTCATTTTATTCTACCGTTGAGCAGCGCGGAGCCGACATCACTGCGCTCTTGCGCAGTTTACAACATCGCTTCATGATGTCTGTTCCTGATATTTGCATACGACGCTCTTTACTCGAGGACTTTCATGTACTCACTGTACCGATCCTCCTGTGACCTCCTTGTTGGTAATTTCATGCTATCTGTTAAATTTTACATTGCTGGCTAAGTTTTTATAAATTGTGTATATATATAGGAGTGTGTGTAACTAATAGTAAGGAATTGAAAAAATAAAGCCAAAATTAGTGCAGCGGATCGCACTTTAAAAAATATTGTTAATTGTAATTATTATGAGTATAATTAGAATACATTTATCAAAGTGTTGCAGAAGTAATTTTCACTCTCTGACGACATTTCCAATTCTAGTAATCTTTAATCTACTTCGAAGGTCTTACATTCAGAGTCTTAACACAGAACATCAAATGAGACAATAATTCTCCATTAAGCTATTAAAAGAAAAACTTTTTTTTAAAACTTTCTAAGCGACACGTATGAAAAGTCCTTCAACTTTCTCCGCCTGAAAAAAAGGTATTTATTTTTTTTCTTCTTCGCAGACACTTTTTATCCCCCTTAATCCATTGACAATTCCAGTACTTACCTCGAAGCAATTTTTATAACACAGACAGTAGGGAATAGGAGACAAAATTCCTTTTGGTCATTTTTCTTCCATTAAATTCTTAAGGAAGTTGTTCCCATTAAAGAAAGAAAAAACTTGTTTTTACTAACTTTTAAGTTTATTTTGCTTTATTAGGTGATATAAAATAAAAGGTACAAATAAAAAAAAGTAGACCTTTTTAGAATTCTACTGCTGTATATAAAGATTTTTTTTAAAAAAGTTATCTTATATTCGATTTATATAGAACAACTGGTCCAGAATTGAAGATTCATTTTTTCCTCTTTTATCTGAATTAGCTTAAGCCTTCTCTATTAAGTATTTTTTAAGAATAATATGAATTTACGGTAATATATAATAGCCAAACGAGATTAACTTAGAGTCTTTATTTTTAATATATCATCCGGCAGACGATTAATTTGTATTATCTAAAATGTAATATTATATCATTGATTTTATATTTAAATCATTTTTCATACTCTACATTGTCTCATTTCCCCCTTTTGGAACTTTAAATGCACTTCTGGCAACACAAAATGAGACACCAAGAAGGACCGGTGGTATCACAGCGAAAGTTTTATAGCAAATAACATGTTGTACAACGATATAATGATTAAAATTACAACATCTTGTGACGTGTGGATGAATGCAAGATCAGTAGTTAGTGTAACCGCCATTGTTGGCAATAACCACTGCCACACTCCTCGGCATAGAATCAAAGAGGCTTTGGATGTATCCTTGGGGTACAACAGTCCATGCGACTTCCACATATTGCCAAAATTGATCTGGTCTAGAAGCGGGTAGTGTACTACCGACCAGTCGTTGTGCAAACGTGGATCACACGTTTTTGATTGGTGGTAGATTGGGAGACATGCAGGACAAGGAAGAAAATCAATCTGATGGGTAAAGTAGAACACTTGAACATTAAAGCACGCATTATCCTGTTGGAATATGGCTGATGGCAAATGCTGAATGTATGCGAGGACCACGGGCTCCAACACCTCAAGGATATAGCGCTGGCTTTTCAGTGTACCGGCAATGCGCACTAAAGGGGTGCGACAGTGAATTCCAATACTACTTTAAACAATGATACTTGATACAGGACGAGTGTGGCGATGTAAAACGCAACAGTTCAGCAGCCTCTCACCACAGTGTCTCCAAACTCTAATCCGACCATGGTGATGTTGCGGACAGTAGAGGGGTTCGTCAGGAAAATCATTGTTGTTCCATTCCTTTGTCCATCCATGTCTGTCATTCATCGCCCCATTGGTGGCGCAAACGTCCGTGGTTTCCAGTCATGATAAATCTTAGAAGAAATAGACGCCCAGGTGACATCCTGCTGCAAATGGCGTCTAATGGTACGAGCGGACACCGAATGATGCGTAACAGACTGATTCTGTTGTGATATGGTTCATGATGTGGCTGCGCGATTCATCACTGCTATGCGCACAATCCACCTGTCATCATGGGCAGTGGTGCAATGAGGTGGGTGTGATCCTCCTGCCGGGCCTGCCCTTTTCTCCTGTATCTCATGATAGTGTCTCACATCACAGTTGCTCGGTTTCATCCAACACGTGTACCGATTTCTCTTGAGGATAATCTGCAATCCCTATAGGCACTATTCGTCTGTAGAATTCAGAAACTTCGTCAAAATGTCTTCCACGAGGTATAGTTAAAAGCTCTCTTAAAAAAAAATCCGCAAGAAAAAAAGATATTGCCGTACTTCAAATCGCTAACCTGTTCTCTCCTTACATAGCGCTTGTCCCCTGTGCTGTGCGTCTGCGCTATAAAGCTAATGATTTGCATATTTCATCGCCGCCAACGGCTGATGTTTCACATGGTTTGCATGCTTCATTTAGGGTGTTGCATTTTAAAGGGTCAACAGTGTATTTTAGCGGAAATATTTTTATATTGCGTATATTTCTTTTATATGCAATCATTAATACTTAACTTTCTAAATGGAACTAAGGGGAATATACGCTTGCAAAACTTTAAAATCACCTTTAGGATAGTATAAGAGCTCATATACTTTTAGTCTGTACGAAATCGATGACCTCGCTTATAATTAGATTAGAATTGGATATTATGGAATAGTCGGGGAATATGGAATATCGAGATTTTTACTTTGTTTGTAGCTGTACTAGCGTTAGAAAACTTTGAACTACCTGAACAAAGACCCTCTCCATGATGAGTATTGCACGTGAGAATTCACAACTTGTTGCCATAACACTTGCTACAGAACATAGTGTGTTTTGCGATTTGCAAAACACACACACGTGACTCGAGTATGAAAAGTTGAGTATAACGTATACTAAAATAATTGTGGTTTGTAATACTGGGGTGATTTTATTGGAGAATGTTTTCATCTTCAGTTTGTAAGAGGCTCGCGCCTCTCTCTCGGGCGTCTAGATGTGTGGGGGGAAAGGAAGAAACACTCGCCATGATCCAATTAATCTATTTATTTCCACACAAATAGAGCAGACACAATTTCAACTAATAGTAGTAAGAGAATTCTCAATGTTAACCTTGAAAGTGGAACAATGAGAGTAAAACGCTAACGAAAAGGAGACTGGCAAACTTGACCTTTACTTTAAGGTATCTGACTACGTTCGGAACCGGGATTTTAAAAAATGTGCATAAATGGATAATTTTCATGATATTTAGGGTCACTAAGATTAGAATACATGTATAAAATTGTTCTAAGGACATTTTTACAAAAAAATAATTTTTATACAATATTTCGTCTAAAAATTAACTTAGAATTACCTTTTTTCAAAATGTTCTCCTTTTTTGAAAAATGCTTCTCAAACAATAATATTTCGCTTATATATAGCTCAGACCTCTTTACAGAGGCTCAACTATGATTTTTTTGTAAAATTCACATTATTTTCAGAGTTACAACCATTTGGAATAGTTATCGGCGTTTTTCTTAAAATTTCTCCCCTGTGTTATCATAAAACACGGATAAACCTACTTCTAAGTTATATATTTCAAAAATTCTAGTTGAGCCTCTGTATAGAGGTCTGAGCTGTATACGGCAAAATATTATTATAATAGAAGCATTTTTCACAAAAGGAGAATATTTGGAAAATAGGTCATTCTATGTTAATTTTTTGTCAAAATATTGTACTTAAATAATTTTTAATTATAATATTATACCTAAAACAATTTTATATACTTTTTCTGATCTAAGTGACACTAAATATCATAAATATTACCCATTTATACGCTTTTGAAAAATCACGGTTCCGAACGTATTCGGATACCTTAATAAAAGATCAAACCTATCATCCGATTTAATCTAATCTCATTTCAATCTTAGTGAACAATTGTCACTTTAAATTTTCCTCTCTCCTAATAAGAATCAAATCACTATAATTCTAATATTATACCTACAGTAAGAATCTCACCTGGCTCGAGTATATTTTCTCTCTTTCTCTCTCTCAAACTAGAACACTTTGCCTATGTATAGGACGTTAATTTAAATATCCCGATTGTCTTTTTCCGAAGAGTTGGCTGTGACCAACACGAATTGATAGCCTCCAAATTTTTCCCAAGAGGATTAGTTGGAAAAAAGCGTATAGATGAGTCACAAGTTTAAAGTATCATTTTCAAAGATGGCTGGTCGAGTATTATTTAGAAGTAAAAATGCAATGAATTTTTATTATCTAAATATTTTACTAAGAAATACTTGCACACGAAAACTCTTTAAATTCTACCATATTTTTTCTTCTTTTTTGTAGATTTACTGAGATTATTGATATAGTATTGTTGTCGATAATTTAAAGATTAGAAAAACTAAATACATAACTGTACTGATTTTACAAAAAATATTAAAAATTCAGAAGGAAGAATGTTATTTTTGGAATTGAATCGTATAAGTATTGACATGTTTAATATGAAAAAAATTTTTAATCTCCTCTTAATAACTTTCATTATTATGTGATATACATATCTGAAATTATATTTGGCAATTATTAACATTACATTTTGATACATTTTGAAAATTTCTTAGATATAAAATTAATGTAGTTTTTTTTTAAAAGATTTACAATGAAAAATTTTTCGAACATGATTAAAAGAAAGGAAACGATTTAAACG